>WNHD01000330.1:0-36461 GCA_011057455.1 Ganaspis sp. Gsp50
TTCCAATCATGTATTTATTATAACTTTGTCGTAATTAAAAACACGTTAAAATCTTATTTTTATTTTTTAATTAATATGGGAGCTAATAGAAAACTTGAAATTTAAACTCGTTTTTCTCGAAATTAGGTTTTTGACACTTCCAACTTTGAATCCTTTCAACTTGGCGAATTTTTCATCTAGAGGGGTCTAAGATCCCTCAAAATTTTCGAAATTTAATCGAGAATATGATCATATAGATAAGTCCAATAGTGCCAAAGTGGGCCCTTTTCATGCGGACGTACACGTATAATTACACTACACTTTTCTGAAACAATTTGAATTTTTAAAACCTTTACATGAATAAAAATTTTTTTAAAATGCAAAATCACCCTTCACGTTTTTCCAAAGTTGACTGTGTTCCTGAATTTTTTTTTGATTTTCCTATTTTCGTTGGATTCAGTATAAAAAGAGAAGAAATTTTATGTATATTAGAAACACTACACTTTTCTGGAACAATTTGAATTTTTTAAAAACGTGCATCAATAAGAATTTTTTAAAAGGGAAATCACCCTTCACATATTTGCAAAGTTGACTGTGTTCCTGAAATTTTTTTTGGATTTACATTCATTTGTTTTGACGCTGTATATAAAAAGAAGGAATTTTATGTATATAAGAAACACTACACTTTTTTGGAACAATTTGAATTTTTGAAAAATGTGCATGAACATGAATTTTTTTAAAAAAGAAAATAACCATTCACGTCTTTGCAAAGTTGACTGTGTTCCTGAAATTTTTTTTGGATTTTCCTTTATTTGTTGGATGCTTTATAAAACAAGAAGAAATTTTATGTATATTATAAACACTACACTTTTCTGGTTCAATTTGAATTTTTCAAAAATGTTCATTACTAAGAATTTCTTTAAAAGGGAAATCACCCTTCACATATTTGCAAAATTGACTGTGTTCCTGAAATTTTTTTTGGATTTTTATTCTTTTGTTGGACTCCGTATAAAAAAGGAAGGAATTTTATGTATATAAGAAACACTACACTTTTCTGGTACAATTTTAATTTTTCAAAAATGTGTATCAATAAGAATTTTCTTTAAAAAAAAATCACTCTTTACGTCTTTCCAAAGTTGACTGTGTTCTTGAAATTTTTTTAGATTTTCCCTTTTCTGTTCGTTTCCGTATAAATGAATTTTTTGTATTTTAGATACAATAAGATATTTTTTATTATATATGATTAGATATTTTTTGAAACAATTTAAATTTTTCAAAAATGTGCATGAATAAGAATTTTTTTAAAAAAAAAATCACCCTTCACGTCTTTGCAAACTTGACTGTGTTCCTTAAATGTTTTTTGGATTTTCCTTTTTTTGTTGGATTCCGTATAAAAAGAGAAGGAATTTTTTGTATTTTAGATACACTAAACTTTTTTGGTTCAATTTGAATTTTTCAAAAACGTGTATCAATGAGCATTTTTTAAAAAAGAAAACCACCCTTTACGTCTTTCCAAAGTTGACTGTGTTCTTGAAATTTTTTTTAGATTTTCCCTTTTTCGTTCGATTCCGCATAAAGAAAGAATTAATTTTTTGTATTTTAGATACACTGCACTTTTCTGAAACAATTTCCATTTTCAAAAATGTGCATGAATAAGAATTTTTTTTAAAAAGTAAAATCATCCTTCACGTCTTTTTGAAGTTGACTGTGCTCTTGAGTTTTTTTTTTATTTTCCTTGCCATTTATGCATTGTGGCTCTCAATAGTTAAAATAGTATATTTTTAAAATTGAATGCGTTTTAATGTACAAGATTCGATTCGAGTTTATTAATGTAATAATTTTTTTCTTGAAAATGTCTATCATTTTTCATGAAGCTTTTTAGTTCCAGAAAATCTCCACAACCGGAAACTACAGAAATTCCTGTTTTAAATTTCATTACGTAAATAATTGCTGAGTATATTTAGATTGCGATACAACAAAAGCACTTTTAAACATTACAGGAGTCACAGAGTTAGATTTGTTTAAAATTTTTTCATATTATAGTTATTTTCTTGGTGAAAAACGGGAAATAATGCAAGTTAACATGAAAAATTGTCGGCCAAAAAATTTGAGATCTGAATATAATATAGGATTTTATATTTATTTTGTATTTTAATTTATTATTGCTAATTCTAATTTTATTAAACTCGATTCTAACGTTTTAGAAATATTAATATTTTTAAAAAAACATAAAAAAAGTTTTTGTGAAGTAGCACCCGCAGTTTTGAAAGTAGAAAAAACATAACGAGAATCTATTCATGTATTATTTTTTAAAAAATTCATATTTTTTAGTTTTACGTTCTTTACAAGCCTAGAACGAATAGTTATAAAAAATTGATTAAATAATAAACAGGATATAATTTTTCGAACTTCTGACAGAAAAATTTTGAAGTGCAATATTTATTATTAAATTAGTTTTTGGCGATTCTATATCAAATTTACGGAAAAGTTAATTTTTCTTATTGGAAATCGATGTTAAATTCCAAAGGGTGTGAGCGACCTCTAAATATTCTCTGATTTTAAAAGAAACAAAAATAGGGGTATTTTTTTCAATTTGGAAACTTTTGAATTATTTTAATTATGGACTATTTCATGTCAGAAATATAACTCCTTGCAATGGGTCTATAGATTTGAGTAAAACTTTGTAAAATAATTTCTCTCTATTAAGAAACTTTATATATTTGATCAAAAGAGCAATCAAACTCTATTTTTAATTTTGTAAGTGAAATTCAAAAAATATTTTATCAACTAAACTTTTAATTTAAAGCATAAGCCTTTTACATACATCTGTATAAATTTCATTTAAATCCATCTTCTGGTTACGAAAATATTCAATTTTGAAAAAAATTGATGCTCATTTTCAAAATTGTAAATTGTAAATATTTGCAAAATGGTAAATATAGGATAAAAGACCCAGTAGTTGACCACTGAATTTAAGTTCGGCCTCCACTTTTGAAGCGTTACAAGTTATAATTTATGAAATGTTTAAAATTTTTATCATGAAGAAAAAATAACTTTTTATTTTACTACTCAATTTGAAACAATTTAACAAATCGAAAATAAATGATTGACCGACTACTGGTACTGGCCGAACTTACTAGCATTTAATTTGCAAAATTATTGTAAATATTTGTAAATATTTAATTATTTAATTTTAATTTTTAAAATAGTTGTAAATATTGGCAAACTTATTGTAAATATTTGTAAATATTTAATTATTAAATTTAATTTTTAAAATAGTTGTAAATATTGGCAAACTTATTGTAAATATTACAAAATATTTGCCAAATTCTTCGACTCGGTCCTGACAGGCAATTTGAAATAAATGCTTGCCCGAAAAATGTAAAACTTGAAACTTATTAGAGCCTTACAAATCAATATTCCACTTTATATCCAAAAATCGCCATAAATAAGAAAACCTACTACTATAAGGTCTCCCAATAAGCGACATTTATTAGCAGATTAGATTAATTCTGGAAAGAAAAAGAGCCTTTCAGCAGGAACTGACCATGCTAAAATATTATTATGCTTTAATATTCAATTTAGACACGGCCTAGCGGTCAGTAAGGTAATAAATAAATCTTATAAAAAAAACCGGTTAAGCGACACTATGCAGGGCATATATTACAGAAATTATTGCTCCTTTTGATCTGAATCGCAGCTTTGTTGCGGTTTTATAAGTAGCATCTCCACAATGGCTATTATCTCACAGAATTTTCATTCACAAGTTTTTTTCCATTCGTCGTTACGAGGTATTATTTTTACACTGCGAAAGTAAAGGCTCGAAAAAAGCATGCCGTTGTGATTTCTCAATCATTCATCTTCTAATAATAGAGTTTGAATTGCCTCTCATTGCTGTGGGGGAGAATAGAAATTGAGGTTTATACGTCCTTTGTTTTTCTTCCACGCCTTGATATTAAAGAATGAGGCATTCCTCCGAGTACTTTATTCTCAATAAAATAATCTTACGACTGATTCAACGAGAAAATGATGACCTCCCATTCAAGTGCCAGATCAACTGCATCAGCACAAAAAGCAGAAACCTTGAATGCCAAAGTGCTGGTGCTGCACTGACAATTCGGTACTGAGCGAGCTTTCTCACAGCAGTAAAACCTCGAGTAACTACCGGCGCCCGCAAAAAGCCTAAAATTAATAATAATAACAACGTTAGGAAGTAAAAGGCGCTGCTAACTGGACTCACCCGGGGGCAACCGTAGTCACCGACAACGGGAATCTGGTGCAGGTACCGATACGAAACGATTCAGAGAAGACCGGTGAAAGACCCGAGAGATGCCTTCCACGTCAGAAATCGCGAAATTGCAGACCTCGCCTCGTCAATTTTCATTTTGATAAAGTTGTAGTGTTAAGTGGATAATGCATTTTGCCCAAAGGATTTTCAAAAAATCAATGGCACGAGATCTTTTGAGGGTGGATGTTCAAACGTTTCTTAAGATATACCTCTAAGAAGGGGATTTAAAACCAGCAGCAAACTTTACGCTCAATTGTAATTGTAAATTTTCAGTATTCTGAAAAATGTTTCAAGTAATATTCCAGAATATATAAAGATATTCAGCATTAGTCTTAAGTATTCTTAAGTATTCTTAAGTATTCTTAAGTATTTCTAAGTATTCTTAAGTATTCTTAAGTATTCTTAGGTATTTTCAAGTATTCTTAAGTATTCTTAAATATTCTTAAGTCTTCTTAAGTATTCCTAAATATTCTTAAGTATTCTTAAATATTCCTAAATATTCTTAAGTATTCTTAAGTATTCCTAAATATTCTTAGATATTCTGGAGTACTCTCTAATGAACTCAATACTTTTATAAGTAATATACTTCAGTATTCGTAAGTATTCTTAAATATTCTTCGATATTCTTAGATATTCTGGAGTGCTCTCTAATAAATTCAATATTTTTTACATATTTTTTATATTGCGGCTTTTGAATTTTTAAGAATTATGCATCTTTCACAAAGCCATGGATAATTTCTTGTCTACTCTCTTCTAAATCTCCCATCGACGACAAAATTCTAGTTTATTTTTATGTTTAAAACTTATTCTTAATATTGAATGATATTTTCGAAAATTCCATTGTATTTTGAATATTCTATATTCTTAAGTATTCTCATATATTCTCAAATATTGCCATGATATTCTCTAATATTCCCATGATATTCTCTAATATTCCCATGATATTCTCTAATATTCCCATGATATTCTCTAAGAATATGTTCTTCGTACAGGCTTAATTCGGAGTTGACGACCCCTCGACCTATTTGCATTCATTTGCCGCTGCAAATCCCAAATAGTGTCCTTTTTAAAAGTGACTATTGAGCTTCAATATAAGATGCCTTTTCGTGTAGGTATTTTGAGTCTCTGAATCCGAATTCGAGGTCAGAATTCAAAATGTACTTCGCGTTTTCTTTCTAACGTCAAAAAACAAGAGATTTAAGTTTAAATTGTTGTAAAAATAAGGTTATAAAATATGCAAAGCTTGCACTAGTGTAATCTTTGAAGTATTGCCTTTAATTTAAGCCCAGAAAACTTAAAAAATATTCAGTGGTTCCCGAGATATGATTCGAAACGTCTGGGCATGTAAATCGGCCAAACTGAGATTGGATCTAAATGGCCGATTTACATGCGCGGATATTTGGAGTCATATCTCGGGAACCGCTGAATATTTTTTAAGTTTTCTCGGCTTAAATTAAAGGCAATACTTCAAAGATTACATTTTTTATTTACTTTTTACAAATTTTACAACAATTTAAACTTAAATTTCTTGTTTTTCGAGGCTAGAAAGAAAACGCGAAGTAACTTTTGAATTTCGACCTTGGATTCGGATTCAACGACCCGAAATACATCTATTTTTCCCTCAGGAGGAAAAATTGTAGGTTATGTTTGATGATATAGTTTTGTAGCTTCCATTTTAAACGAAAAAAATATTTTGTAAAATTTTTTTAATACTTTTGTATTACTGATGAGAAATTTTGGATTCACGGATTCCTTTGCTGATTTTGGTCATTTATCACAAGTTGGACAAGTTTCATTAAAATCGATGAGATAAGCCGGATTTTTTATGAAAAGCATTTAAACGGTAAGCTCCAAGTGATGAGAATCGAGAGAGGGTGGTAGGACGCCCCCCGTCGCGACGCCGCCGCCTAATCATTCTTTAAACGTGCATAAACAAGTCCCCGAGAAGCTATATGACTAATGTCATTCCTGAACCAACCGATTCCACTAGTTCGTTGGAAAGTTTAAAATTAAGGAGCGAATGTATGAGCCAGAGAGGGACAGAGGAAGATGAGGGAGAGCAAAAAATATGGAGACGCTGAAAAGAAATACTCGAAAGTGAAGAGAACTAAAAAGGTATGAAGAAGAAAAAGAGAAAGAGACGAAGAAGAGAAATAGGAAGAAATAAGGAAGAAAAAGAAAGAGATAAGAAAGGGAAGCAAAAAAAATTAGAAAGAAAAAGATAAGATAAGAAAGGGAAACAAGAATAAATGGGATAAGAAGGGGAAACAAAAAAAATTAGGAAGAAAAAGAAAAAGATAAGAAAGGGATTCAAGGATAAATAGAATAAGAAGGGGAAACAAAAAAGAATTAGGAAGAGAAAAGAAAGCGAATCAGAAAGAGATGAGAAAGAAAAAAAAAGAGATAGAAAAGGGAAATAGAAAGAGATAAGGAAGGAAAACAGAGATATAAAAGAGGAACAAGAAGAGATGATGAAGAGAAACAGAGAGGGATGAGAAACAGAAACAGGAGAGATAAAAAAGGAACAGAAAGGGATAAGGAAGATGAGGGAAGGGAGAATGGGAGAGAAACAAGATATAAAATATGAACAGAAAGAGATGAGAAAAAGAAAGGGAAACAGTAAGAGATGATATAGAAAAACAGAAAGAGTTGATGAAAAAAACAAAAAGAGATGAGGAAAAAAATCACAAAGAGACGAGGTTGACAATGGAAGAGAGAAAGAAAAGAGATGAAGAAAAACTGAAAGTGATGATGAAGAGAAATACAAAGTGATATAAAAGAGGGATACAAAGAGATGACGAAAAGTAACATAAAGAGATGAGAAAAGGAACACAAAGAGTTGAAGAAAAGAAACAGAAGGAAACGAGGTTGAGAATGGAAGAGTGAAAGAAAGGAAAACATAAAGAGATGAAAAAGAAAAACAGAAAGTAATGAGAAAGGGAAATAGAAAGTGATATTAGAGAGGAACAGAAAAAGAGGAGGAAAAGAAAGAGAAACAGAAAGAGATGAGGAGGAAAAACAAAATGAGATATAAAAAAGAAACAGAATGATATGAGGAAAGGATCAGAAAGAGATGAGGAAGAGAAACAGAGAGATCCGAGTTTGAAAATGGAAGAGAGAAAAAAAGGAAGACAGAAAGAGAAGAGGAAGAAAGAGATATAAAAGAGGAACAGAAAGAGATGGGGATGAGAAACAGAAAGTGATGAGGGAGAGAAAGTGATGAGGAAGAGAAAGTGATGAGAAAGAGAAAGTGAAAGAGATCTAAAAGAGGAACAGAAAAAGATAAGGAAAAGTATCACAATGAAATGAGGAAGGAAAAAGGACGAGAAAGAAAAAGGTATTGAGAAAGAAAAGGAAACAGAAAGAGATATAAAAGAGGAACAGAAAGAGATGAGCAAGAAAAGCAGAAAGAGATACAAAAGAGGAACAGAGAGAGTTGAGGAAGAGAATCACAAAGAGATGAGGAAGATAAAGGAAGAGAGAATGGAAGGGAAACAGGAAGAGATATAAAGAGGATCAAAAAGAGACGAGGAAGAGAATGGGAGGGAAATAGGAAGAGATATATAGGGGACCAAAAAGAGACGAGGAAGAGAATGGAAACAGGAAGAGATGAGGTTGAAAAACAGAAAGAGATATAAAGAGGACCAAAAAGAGACGAGGAAGAGAAGGGAAGAGAAGGGAAGAGAAGAAGAAAGGGAAACAGAAAGAGATGAAGATGAATAAAAAGAGATGAAGATGAATAAAAAGCGATGAAGAAGAAAGACAGAAAGAGATATAAAAGAGGGACAGAAAGAGATAACCAAAAGAATCACAAAAGATAAGAAAGAGGAAGAATATAGAAGAGAAACAGAAGGAGATGAGGAAGAGACAGAATATGGAAGAGAAACAGAAGGAGATGAGGAAGAGACAGAAAGAGTAACAAATGAAGGAGAGAAAAAGGAAGGGTTAGGAAAACGAAACGGAAAGAGATGAGAAAGAGGTGGAAAAGAAAAACCGAAACAGATGAGGAAGAGAATCAAAAAGAGATGAGGTAAAGATTCAGAAAGTGACATGGAAGAGAAACAGAAAGAAACGCGGAAAAGAAATACTCTTCCCTAAAAAAACAGAAATAGAGGCAAATGAAAAAAATGAAGAGAGAAAGAGAAATTGAAGCAAATGAGAAAGTGAAAAAGATGAAGAGAGAGAGAGAGAGAGAGAGAGAGAGAGAGAGCGAGAGCGAGAGAGAGAGGAACATAGGAGCAGGCGCGGCAGTCTAAATCTAAAATGCAAATACACTCAACAAATCACTATCGGTGACAGGCATCCTTACTTTAAAAAGAGGAAGGAGAAGCCACTGGGACCCCCCGTTAAGGGTTTCGGGGGTAACCTGGTCTTCAGGACGGGTTTATACCTAACACAGCTGATTGGATGACGCGACTCCTTAACCTTAACCCTTTAACGCCTCGCACATCCAATTTGAGAAAAGACAGAGATAAGTGAGAAATTATTGAAAAAGCCCTCAACATTTGTTATTTTAATATTATTTAATGAGGCAATTTTGCATTTCATTCAGACTTCAGTTTTCCATTTCTCATTTTCAAAAATGTTCTTTCAGAAGACAAATTCAAAATAAATGCGGATATATCACTAGCCCTTTTGCAACGACTCTCAATTTCCAAATTCTAGACACAATTAAAAAATTAGCACGAAATGCAATCAAAGTGAGCTTGCAATCGATGTTTTTCGTGATTGAATCTTTAAATCAAAATATTCCCCCAACTTTATAATCTGTTTTGAATTTAATTTAAAAATAAAAAGTTTGCAATAAAATCTCCAGGCAGGTATTCAAGCTTCTAACGTTTTCAAATTACTAACAAAATTATAAAGTAATACTTTGCATTTATTTTAAATAAATATTAGTATTATATTATTACATATAAGTAGATATTTATTTTGAGAGCATAATATTAAAAGACATCAATTGAAAAAGTCATGTTTAAGAATCCAAAAATTTAAGGCCATGTCCGAATTCTGAATGATAATCTAGGGATCTACTTTTATCTTTTTTGTTTCGTGCAGTTATTTTCCGAAAAAAATAATAAATCATTCATGATACACTCAAATGATTCCTAAGTTTATTCCCGAAGTTTTAATGCGACAGCTTTTCCAGTTAAGGCACAAGTAGTTTCACAAAAACAAGTCGATAAATTGACAAACTGTCGATAAGGTGATGAACTGTCGATAAATCAATAAGTTGATAAACTTTTCGATTTATTTTTGTGTAACTATTTGCGCTTAAAACTAAAAAATATTTCTTTTTAGAACTTCGGGAATCATCTTAGGAAACCTTCAAGTGATTGATTTATTATAATTTTTGAAAAACAACCTCAGGAATAAAGAAAGATTCCTAGTTTATCAATAAGGATATTGGACACGACCTTAAACTCTAAATTTAATTGAAATTCTAAATTTTTTTAGGATAATATATATTTTTTAAAAATCATTTTTTTGTTTTGTATATATATTATCCAAATATATATATCTATATTTGCTTACAAAAAAAATAACAAAAGGTTTAAAATAATCGATATTAATAATCGATTATTAATTAACGACCGAGTGATAGAATCTTGAAGTATATAAAAAAAATAATAATTTGAACATTACAAAGTTATAAGTTGCAGTAAAAAATGGAATTTTGAATTTCACAAAATATGAAAAATTGCCATTTATTCTATAAGCTTTGTAGGAAAATATATATTTTTTATATTAATCTATAAATTCTTTTTTCTACGCAAAAAATCTAATCTTTTCTTTAATTAGGATACACTTTAAATACGTTGAAGTCCACAACGTTTTATCAACAAAAAATTTTAATTTTTGTAAAATTAATTATAATCAAAATTATGTTTCCTACTATTGTATCTTTATACTCAAAATAATGTTCTTTCGTCATTTTTCTGAGTACTCGTACAATGTCAAACGAATATAATTTTGGTGATAATTAATTTAAAAAAATACAAATTTTCGTTGATAAAACGTTGTAAACTTCAACCGTGTTTTTAGAGAAATATTTGCTTTAAAAAACCATATTTGAAAACACCATTTAATCAGAAAATTTTATTTCATATTTTTAAAAATCCCTGTTGACATTTTTAGATTCTAAAAAGCGTAATAATTATTAAGAAAATGCAATTTATGACATAAAAAGTTTAAAAGCAGATTATAAAGGTTGGACAAAGTAAGATGAAACAAAAAGAGATTTTTTTAACTAGAATTAATTATTGCAAAATAAAAATAATACATTGTTCTAGAAATTCTTCTGGAAACTCTTCTGGAAACTCTTCTGGAATCTCTTCTGGAAATTCTTCTTGTAATTCTGAAAACTCTTCTGGAAGTATTTTGAAATCCTTCTGGAAATTCTTTGAAATTTCTGGAAAATGACATTTTTCTGGAAACTCTTCTGGAATCATTCCATGGAATTTTTTCACGTGGAAAACTACAATGAAAAAATACAATGAAATTAATCAAGCATAGGCAGGGATTAAAATAGATAAATATGTCGGATGGAATGAGTGAAATAAATGATTAACTCAGGATAGAAAAAGATCAACAAAGATTAAAGATTTTAATTTTAAATAAAGATTATAAAAATTTTCCAAAATTCTCATTCCCTAAAGATTAAGAGTCTTTTCCCTAAAGAGAATTTAATAGTTTAATTTTTTATAACAAAGTTTTACAAAAAGTAAAACTTCGTCTTCAATTTTCTCCTTTTATAAAAATTGAATCCGTTTTAAACAAATGACATGAAAAGTATGTATATAGATGAGAATTAAAACAAGAATAAGTTGGGCTCCTCTTTTTTTCACGTGAAAGAGCTAAATGAATCCCCAAATTCGTAGTATCGATATAGTACTAATAAATCATTTTAAACAAATTTATGCATGAATCTTTCCACCGTCGGAATACCGATGTGGTGGTTCCTTGAGGCGCAGTAAAAGAGAGAAATAGTTAATGGAAGAACCAAGTGGGATATGGTATAACCTAGTCGCTGAATTTCTTCAGTTCTATTTATGACAAATCATCGCAGTATTTTTCTCTATCCCTGACTGGCTCCCCGTGGTTTTTCGAATCTCTCCCGACTACCGTGCTAAAGCATTTTTAAATTTGCGAACTCCTTTGCTTCGAAATGCCTTTACGACCCTAGTCGTGTTCAACGTTTTTATTATTTATTGTTGACGAAAGATTCCCAGTCTTATTAAAATATTGAGTCTTCTTTCAAAGCTTTAAATTACGAATATATCGGCTGTTAATGTTGCGTATTAAGCCGCATTTTTTGTTCGTCGCATGATTTTAAAGGTTACATTTCTAATCACATTCTAAAACAAAATCGCACAATTTGAATACAGTCTCATTTTTGATGAGAATGTAATAATAGGCTTGAGCCTATTTCCTATAGTTATCAATTGTTAAAAAAGAGTCTTAAAAAATTGTCAAAAGTTAATTTATTCCTGACTTATTGTTTTGCATGATTTTGGGTAGTAAAATTCTTCTATTGAAGAAAGTCCTCGAAATTGAAAGTTTTTCGTGATTGTTCATGCTTTATACAATTTTTGAACAACTCTATTAAAAGGCATAAATTGACAATAAATCCTGGCTACTAATTTCATCCATAAATCGACTATTTTCCACTTCTTTTTAAATTCCTCCCAGCTTCTTTATAAATTCTCAATCTTTATAAATTCTCATTTTTTATAAACTCACTGGCTTCTTATTAAATTATGCCCATGGGAAAAAATAAAGAATGAAACCTGACAGAGTGGAATATTGGGTATCTCCGGGAGCAGAGAAAAGTTGGTAATAAATTTCTCGTTCTGGACGAAGGTATTTAAGAATTGGGAAGGCAGACTATATAATTCCAACTATAAACCGGACTTGAAGGCATCGAAACAGTGGTGAGGTTCTGACTAATGGAATCACGCTTTGCCTCCTGGAGATACGTTTTCTTCTTTATCTCCAAAGGTTCTGCTCGGATCCCAAAGATCCCTCCAAGCCACCAAAGAACTTCTTGATTCAGGGTGAATTATGTGATATTTATGCGCGGGACTTGAGGCAAACTAAAAACAAGCCAACAGTGCTGAAAGTATCACATTTATATCTCCAAAGTGCAGAGCCCCTGGATTTTGCTCCTTGTTGAAAGAGAAACAGATTACGTTATTTTCAAAAATAAAAATTTTATTTTTTTAATTTATCACCCTCGATTTGAATCGATCCTCCGTCCTAGAGATTTACAATGAAAGCTATTTCTACAAACATTTTCAAAACATTTTCAAAACATTTTCAAAACATTTTCAAAACATTTTTAAAACATACATTTTCAAAACAAACATTTCCAAAACATACATTTTCAAAATAAACATTCCCAAAATCAATATTCTAAAAGTATTCTTAAAATTAAAACAAATCCCATAGTTTTTCTACAGGTTATGGGTCCAGGGTGTACATTACCTAACTTGCCACTTCCCATTTCTAGCTTCACTATACCTCTCCCTACATAATATCACAACAATTTCTAAAATTAAAACAAATCACAGTTTTCGTACAGGTTATGGGCCCAGGGAGTACATTATTTAAATTGCACTTCCCAACTCTAACTTCCCTCTTCCCAATTTACCTTTTCAAAATACATTGTTCCAGTTCTAACTTCCTACCTGCAACTTTATACCACTCAAATTACCATTCAACAACTTTATAATTTAACTTTTCTTTCTCCACTTTCCACCATCAATTTTCCACTATTCACTTTCCAACTTTCCTATCCCACTTTCCATCTTTACTATTCCACTTCAACCTTCATTATCCTACTTCCTACTTCCAACTATTTTTATCTCACTTCCCATCTTTATGATCCTGCTTCCAGCTTTCCACTTTCTAACATAATTATCCCACTTCCCATCTTTATGATCCTGCTTCCAGCTTTCCACTTTCCAACATAATTATCCCACTTCCTAGCTTTATTTAATTTCTTTATTTATTCCATTTTTCCAATTTCCTCCTCAATTATCTCACTTTCCAACTCGAACTTCTCACTTTTCAAATTCAACTTCATTATCCCACTTCACACATTTCGCTTTCCATATCTAACTTGCCACATCCCACTTTCCACTTCTCACCTTCGTTATCCCACTTTCAATTTTCTTCTGTAATTTCCCACTCCCCACTTTTCCCAGTGGGAAATTTGCCGATACTCAAGCTTGGCCTAAGCTTCGGCTAATGTTGGGCCAATATTATCCAAGCTTGGGCCGATGGTAATTTCCTACTGGGTTATGATCCCACTTCCCGGATTCCACACTTCCCTTTATTCCATTTTAGTTATCTTACTTCCATTTCCTATCTTTATTAACCCACTTCCCACCTTTGTGATCTCACTTTCATTTTTCTTTTACATTTCACTTTCAGTACCTCATTTCCCACCTCTTTTTCTGACTTTCCACTTCCCAATTTCAATATCCTGCTTCACAATTTCCCTTCTCACCTTTATTGTCCCACTTCAAACTTCCCATCTCTAACTTCCCACTTTCCACCTTTATGATCCTACTTTCCGCTTCTTATTTTCTACTTCCTATTTTCATTATTCCACTTTCCAATTCTAACTTTCCACTTTTCACTTTTATTATCCTACTTCCCACTTCCCACCTTAAATATTACACTTCTCATCTTCATCATCTTACTTCCCACCTTTATGATCCCACTTCGTAGTTTCCTTTTTCATTTTCCCACCCCCCTCCTTTATGATTCCACTTCGCAGTTTCCTTTTTCATTTTCCCACATCCCTCCTCTAACTTCACACTTCTTTTCTATGTGATCCCACTTTCTCTTCCCACTTTTCCGAGAAACAGTTTTTAAAATTATCCAGAATACGGGAATTTATTTGTTAACATTAAGAAAAACAATTCCTTTATTCAAAAAAATTTGTATTACTGTTTCTCTAGAAAGTGGGAAGTGGGAACATAATGGGAGAAAGTTAGAAGGTAGAAGTGAAAAGTTAGATAAGTAAGGCTAAGTTGGTAAGTAGGAAGTGGGATCATAAAGGCAGGAAGCGAGAAGTGGGTACCAAAAAGGTTCTAAGTAGGAAACTTAAAGTGCGAAGTTAAAGGTGGGATGTGGGATATTGAGGGTGGAAAATGAAAAGCGGAAAGAGGGATCATAGAGGTGGAAATTGGGAAGATAGAGGAGGGAAGTATAAAGTTGTAAATAAGATCATAATGTTGGAAGTGGGCACATCGAGTTTGTAAGTGGCATAATGAAGGTCAGAAGTGGAAAGCGAGAAGTCAAGTTTGAAGATGGGAGGTGGAAAATGACAAGTGGAGATATAAATATGAGATGTAGGAAGTTGGAGGAGGGAAGTTAGTGCTAGGAAGTTAGAGGTGGGAAGTTGGAAAATGAAAGCGACAGGTGGGTAATGAGAATCGATACTGGAAAGCGGGAAGTGGAATAATAAAAGTGGGAAGTGGAAAATAGTGAGAAATTGGGAAAAGTGGGTTTATAAATATGGATTGTTGAAAAATGAAGGTAAGGAGGTAAAAAGTGAAAAATTGGATCACATCGGAAGTGGGAGGATAAAGGTAACACGTGGAATAACGAAGGTGGAAAAAAGGAAGTTGCATAATGAAGGTGGGAAGCAAGAAGTAGGATCATAAAGGTGCAAACTGGAAAATTTAAAACGGAATCATAAATATGGGAAGTAGGAAGTTAAAGGTGGGAATTGGGATGATTAGAATGGAATGTTGAAAGCGGGATGTGGGATCATAAAGGTGGAAAGATGAACAATAAATGTGGAAATTGGGAAGTAAGAGGTGGGAAGAGGTGGGAAGATAGAAAATGAAAGTGAGAAGTAGGATATTGAAGTTGAGATGAGGTAGGAAATGAAAAGTGGGATTATATATATGGGACGTTAGAAGCGGGAGGAGGGAAGTTAGAGCTGAGAAGTTGGAAAATAAAGAAGAGGAGGGAGGTGGGAAATGAAAAAAGGGAATATAAATATGGTAAGTAGTAGGAGGAGGGAAAATTAAAGTGGAAGGTTGAAAATGCGAAATTCGACCATAAAGGTATGAAATTTGATAATAAATGTTGGAAATGGAAAGTACGATAATGAAGGTTAGAATCGGGAAGTAGGATAATAAAGGTGGAAATTGAAAACTGCAAAATGGTTTATAAAGATGGAAGAAGGGAAGTTAGAGGTGGGAAGAAGAGAGTTGAAAATTGGATTAGAAAGGTCGAAGTGGGAATATAAAAATGGGAAGCGATATAATGAAGGTGTTGGATCATAACAGTTATAAGTGGGATAATACAGGTTAGAAATGGGAAGTAGGATTATGATGGTGGGATGTAAAAAGTGGAATCAAAAGTATGGGTACTAGAAAGTTGAAAGTGGGAAGTGGAAAAGGGAAAATGGGATCAAGGTGGGAACTGAGAAGTTATAGGTGGGAAGTTGAAAGTGGGAAGTGGAAAAGTGAAAGTGGGATCAAGCTGGGAACTGAGAAGTTATATGTGGGTAGTTGAAAGTGGAAAGTGGAAAAGGGAAAGTGGGATCAAGCTGGGAACTGAGAAGTTATAGGTGGGAAGTGGAAAAGGGAAAGTGGGATCAAAGTGGGAACTGAGAAGTTATAGGTGGAAAGTTGAAAGTGGAAAGTGGAAAAGGGAAAGTGGAATAATGAAGATGGAAAGTAGGAAATGGGAAGTGGAATTGTAAATGTGGGAATTTAGAAATGAGAAGTTGGAAAGGAAGGTAGAAAGTGGAAATTGGATCATAAAGTGGGAAATAGGAAGATAGTTGTAAGATGTGGGATAATGATGTTGGGAAATTAGAAGTGAGAAGTGGAAAGTTAGGTAACACGTTTGTACGCAACTTGCGAAGGCGTTGTAAAGTTCTACATATTATTTTCATCCTACTAGATTTTATATCAAATTTTTTTGTCGGCCTACCATTATTAAAAATTCGTAAGACTCTTCTAGAAGAGTTTACAGCTTTGAGATTTGCGCAATTTTGATACTTGACGTTCCTGTGAAGGCAGTGAATTAACGGTAAAGATTGGTCAGTTGTAACTTTTTAAATTGTGTTGCAGGGTGGGCTAAAATGAAATTTTGGTTGCGCCAAGTTTCCGGCAAAGTGATTCCAGTGCTACAAGTTGTAAGATGGAAATGAGGAGGTGGAATTCGACTCTGAATGGGTCGACATCATGATTTCACGCCCACGTCCCTCGACCAAAATATCGCATTTTAATAATGGTAATGTACTACCGATGAAAAGAAGATTCGTGGGCAACAGTATAAATTTCTTGGTAAAATGCCGTGACATAAACGTCGTCATAATCGGCTTGTCCGCGGGCTCATGTAAACGACCAGTGGCAAAAAACATACGCTAACTGAATAATCTTGAGGATAAATATAAAAATAAAAATATGAATATCAACCCTTTCTTTACTTTACGATCCTGTCTTTTCGATTATTGTCTCATAAGAGACAACAAAAATGTCCACGTCTCTATTTCGCTGTAGAGTTGACAAAATTTAGATTCTGCGTCATTTGCAAAACTTTCTGCTGGCAATTAGAAAAAAACAACATTTGAATATTCATGAGATTCGAAGACAAAAATAGTTGTTTTAAGAATCGTTTTTAAAATCAAGCGATAAAGAATTTATTTTTCACTTGACGGCAGGAGGAGCTTTTAAGCAGAAATTAGCTCTTCGAGAGATTTCGAGCTCAAAAATTTTTAAAATCCTCTAAAAATATTTAGACTCTGGACGGTTTAATGAGGCCCCGATTGGAGCCGAATAAACCCCAAAAATTTGTGGTGTGGAAAATAGAAGAAAATGTTTTAGAAATTTAAGTTACAATTAACGAAATTAGGTTAGTGCTAAAAATAGGATTAATAGTATATTGAATCTGAAACTTAATTTCTTAAGAACTTTCGAGATATTGTTTTGATAGTGGTTTAAAAGTTCTTCATAGAAATCGAAGAAATATCCCTAGGTTCATTGTTGTAAAAGATCATGGGAGGAGCTCAAAAAATAATTCTAGAAAAAGTCCTTTTAAGTTTTCTCGCCTTTAAGATTTAAAAATCCAGGAAAAAGTCTTGGAAATGATTTAGAGATGGTTCTAAAATAATTCTTGGTATAAACCTGGATCCTTGAAATAGACCTCCAAATTTCGATTACGTCTTTCAAAGGAATTAAAAATAATAATATCCTGGTGCCTATTGTTATAAAAGAATAGAAGTAAATCAACCATTTAAAAAAAATTAAATGTAAAAAAGTTGAATGTGAAAAAATTAAATGTAAACAAATTAAATGTAAAAAGTTAAATGTAAACAAATTAAATGTAAAAAGTTAAAATTTAACAAATTAAATGTAAAAAGTTAAATGTAAACAAATTAAATGTAAAAAGTTAAATGTAAACAAATTAAATGTAAACAAATTGAATGTAAAAAATTAAATGTTGTAAAAAAATTTAAACTTGTGAAAATAAGCAGTTCAAAGTTGTGCAAATAATCTAATTATAAAAATGATTAGAAATAATCATCGTCATCATTTTCTACAAGAAAAATAGTTTCGAGCCATTTTAATTGCTTCATGCAAAAGGAGAGATTGAATTTAATTAAATTTATATTTATTTAATGAATTTATATTATTTCCGTGTAGCACTTATTTTCTAAACCTTCTGTAAAAAACTGGGTCCATAACCAGTAGCGAAACTTACAATTTTGCTCACAGGTTATGGACCCAGATTTTTTAACTAATGCTTCTTGTCGAATTTTGTTTATAATAAGTTATATATGACACACAATGTCTTTTGCTTCAATATTTCTTTAGTATTATAAATATTTCTAAAAAAATGCTTTACTTTTAGAAGTTCTTCCGCACTTTCCTAAGTTTCCGTTTCTAAACAACTTACAACTTTTGCAAAGTTTTTGAATTCCGTTGATGTTTACGATTTATTTATGCTTTATTGATAACTTACATTGATTGAGTGGGAAAAAGTTTCCAGAATCGGTTTTTGTAAATATTCGTTATTTTATCGATGAAGATGTTTTCTTGAAAAACACCTTGAGATAAAAGATTTGAGAAAGAAAGAATATTATCTATTATTAGATTAGGCATTAAGAAGTTAAGGTCACTCAAATAGCCGACGGGTGTGAAGACCACGTTAAGCACACACGACACGTTCTTTAAGTCTCTGTTAATATTAGCTCTCACGCTAGTCTCTTCGCACTGTATGTGGCTTTTGAAAAGATTTTTAATTAAAAAGGAACGTTTAAAAATAACAAAAGAAGAATGGCAAAGTTGGTAATTTCAATTCGAAGGGTAATCATTAATCTACGATAGTAAACGGACTCGATTGGTGCGTAAAGGTTTTGCCTTGACTGTGAAAGATTGGAGGGTGGTTCGCACAAGATTCTCCTCTGTCAAATGAACTCTCATTGCTCTTGTTCCCTTGACACAGGGGGAGGTCGCGAATCCCTGCCGCGTAGATAATTAGATCGCTACCAACCACCTCCATTTTGACGCATCCTCACCTTTTCGTATTTTTTCTTTCTTCCTCTCGACGCTCCCTCTTTTACTGTCTTCACACTTCACGGAATTATTTCTCTCGGGAATAAAAGGAAATCATTCCACCTGTCATAATATTTTTCTATCTTCATTATTATTACTCATTTCATTATTGTTATTATTATTATTATTATTCATTTCATTATTATTATTATTATTATTATTATTATTATTATTATTATTATTATTATTATTATTATTCATTTTATTTTTATTCCATTATTTTAATTCATTTCAATTAATTAATTTCGCTTTGTGCTCTTTTGTGTCATTATTATATAATCGATTAGAAAATGGTTTGAAACGCAACTATTTGCACTTAAAATACTTTTTATTTCAAAAAGTAGGATTCAACTTAAAAATATAGTTGGAAAAGTATGAGCGGTGAAGCTTAATGGTAGAGAAATAAATATATGTTTAAAATAGAAAATGGGTAATTAATTACGAGGAGAGAATGACAAATAATGTGTAATCGTTTCTTGTATTGCTGAGGACGTTAATTCGCTCTAAAGCAGCCAACTGAAAGAAATGACAAGTGCGCAACAATATCGCTTTCTTCAACTCCTACAAAAAAGAAGCAATTCGTCATGGCTTGGAGCAAGTTCTCTTTTTCTTCATTAACTTCCTCGCAAGAGTACACTTTTGTCCTGTGCACTAAATCAAGCAGTTTTAACGATCACGGTTCCAAGTCCCTTGAGCATCAAGCTCGGCTCCATTGCGTAAAAGACATCTCCCAAAGTACGATAAACCAGAGGAGAATGTGTGGGTAACAGGATGAATCTCGTTCCAGTCGGTCACTCAGTTGTGCGAGTCAGTGGGTGATTAAGCGCGCACCTCTCACAGAAGAAGAAGTACCAGAGATGGACGAGGATGCTGCAATACCTCAAAGACCAAAGCAGGAGAGGCAAGAGAGAAAAGAGAGAAAAGAGAGAAAAGAGAGAAAAGAGCAGAAAAGAGCAGAAAAGAGCAGAAAAGAACAGAAAAGAAAAAGAGAGAGGAAACAGGAAGGGAAAGAGGTGAAACAGAAATGGCAAGAGGGAAGACGAAGGAGGAATAGAAGAAGGAAGAGAGGAAATAAAAGAAAGAGAAAAAATAAAAGAAAGCAGAAGTAGAAACACAGATAGAAAGAAGAAGAAGAGAAAAGTGGAGCGGAAGAAGAGGAAATAGAGTAAGAAGATACATAATGAGAGAGAGGGAAAAAGAAAAAAGAATTCAGAAAAAGGAAGAAAAGAAAAGTGGAGAAAGAAGAGGAAATGGAGAAAGAAGATTCATAATGAGAGAGAGGAGAAAAGGAAAAGAAAAGAAATTGGAAGAGGAAGAGGTAAAACAGAAGTTGCAAAAGGGAAGACGAAGGAGAAAGAGAATAGAAAAGAAACAGAGAGAAAATAAACGGAAGGAGAAAGCAGAAGTAGAAAGAAAGACAGAAAGAGGAAGAGGAGAGAAGTGAAGCGAAAGAAGAGGAAACGGAGAAAGAAAATTCATAATGAGAGAGAGGGAAATAGGAAAAGAAGGAGGTGAAACAAAAATAGCAAGAGGGAAGACAAAAGAGGGAGAGAATAGAAAAAAGGCAGAGGAAAAATAAAAGAAAGAAAATAAAAGGAAGGAGAAAGCAAGAGTAGAAAAAAAGACAGAAAGAGAAAGAGGAAAAAAGAGGATCGGAAGAAGAGGAAATGAAAAAAGAAGATACATAATGAGAGAGAGGGGGAAAGGAAAAGAAAAGAAACAGGAAGAGAAAGAGAAAGAAAAAGAGAAAGAGAAAGAAAAAGAAAAAGAGAAAGAGAAAGAGAAAGAGGCGAAACAGAAATGGCAAAAGGGAAGACGAAGGAGGGGGAGAATAGAAAATAGGCAGAGGGAAAATAACAGAAAGAGAAAAAATAACGTGAAAGAGAAAGCAGAAGTAGAAAGATAGACAGAAACAAAAAGAGGAAGAAGAGGAAACGGAGAAAGAAGATACGTATAATAAAAGAGAAAGGAAAGGAGAGGAGAGGGGAAAACTGAAAAAGAAGAGAAAAAATAAAATGAGAAAAAAGAACTAAAAAGAAGAAAGAAAGAAATAGAAAAATAGAAGAAAGAAAGAAATAGAGAAATAGAAGAAAGAAGAAAGAGAAAGAAAAGAATAAAGAGAGAAAGAAGTATAATATACAAAGAAAAAATTGGCAAAAGTACAAAATCGCACATTTTGACTACACTCTCATTATTGACGAGAATGTAAGAAGGAAGTAATAAAAAAAGAAGGAAGTTACAAACATAAAAAGAAAGTAACGAAAAGAGAAAGGTGTAACAAAGAAAGAAGGAAGAAAAACACACAAACAAAGAAGATAAAGGCAACAGGAAAAAGAATAGAAGAAGAGAAGGAGAAGCAAAAAGGAAGACAATACAAAAATGGAGAAAAAGTTTAGATAAAGATAGAGAGAAGTGTATAACGATAGAGAGAATGTAATAGCGGAAATCATAAGTTTGAAAGAAGGTAAAACAAAATTGAGAAGAAGACACTTGAAGAAGGAGAGTACAGAAAATAAATGGAAGGATATAAAACGTTGCAGTGGTTTATTTTTAAATTAAAACAAGGAAAAAACGAACCAAAAAGCGAAGAACAAATAAAGATAATAAAATAAAAAAATTAGGTAAATAAAAACAATAAAAGATATAGATAAAGGTAGAGAGAAGGATTCAATGGAGGAGAGAAGGCAATAGCGCAATAGAAAACATAGGAGAGAAAGATCGAAAAGAGAGAAAGTAATAACGAAAGAGAAAGAAGCAAAAAGGAAAAAGCAATGACCTCAAAGGCCCAGAGTAGGAGGGGAAGGGAGAATAGAACAGAAAAGAACAGAAAAGAACAGAAAACAACAGAAAACAACAGAAAAGAACAGAAAACAACAGAAAACAACAGAAAACAACAGAAAACAACAGAAAACAACATAGAAAAGAATATAGAAAAGAACAAAAAAGAACAGAAAGATAAAAAGAAGAGTGATAACAGACAAGGATGAAACAGAATGTGCAAGAGGGTAATAATAAAAGGAGGGTAAGTACCTAAGCAGGTAATATTTTAAGGAGGGAGAGGTCGAGGATAGGAGAGAGGGACGATAAAAAGAAGAAGTAGAAACAGAAAGAGAGATGAGAGAAGTAAAAAGTAAGTCAGGAGAAAAGGAAAGAGAAAAATATGATAGAGTATGAGAAAAGGAAAAAAGGGAAAGAGAGGAAAGAGAGGAAAAAAGGAACAGAGAGTGATAAACTCGAAAGAGAGGAGACAGAATTGAAAGAACAAAAAACTGAAAAAATTAGAGAAAAACTCAAAGAGAAGGAAGAAACACAAGAAGGGAGAAGGGAAGGGAAGAGGAAGAAGTGCAAAGGGAGAAAGAAGTAACACAACGAATGAAGAAAGTAAGACAAAGAAACAAGGAAGTAACGGAAATAGAAAAAATTAACCAAAAAAGAAGGAAGAAAAACATGCAAACAAAGCAGAAAGACATTAAAAGAAAATAGAGAAAAATTGGCATGAAAGGAAAAAAATTGTAGATAAAAGTGGAAAGAAAGATGTAACGGAAAAGAAAAGGAAAAAGCGGAATAGAAAAAATGATTGAAAGGGCGAGGGAGATGAGAAAGAAGCAAGAAGAGAGTAGGCAAAGAGAAGGTAATAAAGGAAGAGAAGCGAAAAGTTCAAAACAGGAAAGTCGAAGTCAAACAAAAGAAAGAAAAAGAACTATACAAATACCCAGGGTAGGAAAAAATAAAAGAATATCTCAGTGATAAGAAGAAGAGAGAAAACAGGAAGAAAAAGAGTTAAAGCAGAAAGTGCAAGGCGGAAGAAGAAGGAGAGAGAATATAGAAAAAGAAAGAGAGAAGATGAAAAAATGAAGAGAGAGGGCAGAAGCAGAAAGATGAAAGAAGTGGAAAATGAGGCAGATGGAAAGAGAGAAGAAAGAAATAGAATGAGGTAAGAAGAAAACTGAAAGAGAGGGAAAAACTGAAAGAGAGGAAATAAAACTCAGAGAAAGAAGAAACATAAAGAGTATAGACAGAAACATGAAGAGAGAAACAAGTAAGAGAAAACAAGGAGAAAAAGATAGAAACGAAAAAAGAAAGAGGGAAGCAACAAAAAGGAAAGAAGCTTTCTGAAATTATCTTTCCACGTTTGCATCTTCTATGATAAATTTGTAAAATGTGAAACTGTATTTTAAAGTGTTTAAAACAATGAACAATACTGAACAAGTGGAAAATTATGTTCATTTTTTATGAAAATTTTGCTTCCTTAGAGAGAAAATTTTTTTTTCGAACTTTCTAAATCTGAATAAGTGAAATCTACTTATTTTTATGTCAAAAGTCTTAAACTTATTCCAATAAGTGAAATTTGCACTTAGTTTGTGTGAAATCTAACTTATTTTCGTGACAAATTTCACTTATTTGTAAGTGGCGGAAGACTTTTAACTTAAAAATAAGTAGATTTCACTTATTCAGATTTAGAGAGCAAGAAACAATCTTGGGAGGTTTTTAAGAAGAATCTATTATTGAAAAATGATAATTTTAAAAATTATAATAAGAAATTAAATTTTAAATGTCAAAAATAGTTCAAAAGTAACAATTTTTTCATAAATTTCTTGCAATATAAATAATCTATATTATTTGTTTATTTAAGCAGAAAAAAAATTTCAAAATTTTTCAAAAAGAAGCTCTCATTGAAAAATCATAATCTTAACATTTCTAAAAATCCCTACATACAAATCTTGATATTCATGAGTATAAAAACTCCACCAAATTTCATTAAAATCGGTCAAATCATTCCACAGTAGGTAAAAAGTGCAATTTTTCGCTAAAAATAACTTATTTTAGAAGACAATTTCCAACCAACTTTAAAGTCTTTTTTTTAAAATAAATAAAGAAATGATGATTTAGCTTATAAAATTTCCAAAAGATTACTCTGGCTCAATTTTATAAAAAAATGTAATAAAAAAAACGTTAAATTAACAAAAATAAGCCTTTTTCAAAACTAACTTCCCAAGTGCGCTGTTTACATTAAATTCATTGAAATCGTTTAAAAATTGAAGAGGGGCATAGCATTAATTTAATTATGCAATTTACAAATTACAAAGAAATTGTTATAAACAATTTTTCTAGAAAATCCAATTCTTTAGTTTTTTACTTTGTAAACAAAAACTGTAACAAATTTTATAAACATTTTTTTTTAAAAAACAGTTATTACAAAAGGACTAATTTTTTAACAATAAGTAAAATAATAACGTAAACTTGAACTCCTTAAAGTTTCAAGTTACCAGTAAAAAAAGATTTATTGGAACTAGGTGTTTTGGAACTGAGGCTAGTTCCAATTAAAAAACTGCTTAATTTTAATTGGAACAAAAGTTCCAATTAATAGGATGTATTTCTTCTTAAGAAGGACAGAAATCATACCCTAAAGTCTATAAAAGAGTATTCTGCAATGATAATGATTAAAAACGATTATTATTGTATTAATAGAAATAAGATTGTTTGTTAAAATTAAAAAGGTAAATAATAAAACTGATTCAAGAAGTTTCTCAGTACATTCTCATGAAAAGGGACGCCATTGAACTTTGACAGCTGATCATTTTATTGAATAACGTTATAGTTATTTTCTAAGGCGCGCAATTTTAAAAATATTTAGTCATCAACAGCGACTCTTTGGAAATGTTTAAATAATTAATTCTAAATTTAGAATTAAAATCAATTGAAAACAAATTTTAAAATAATTATTTAAAAAATATGGAGATAATCATTGCTGATAATGAAATATTTTTAAAATTTCGCGCCTTAGAAAATAACTACGTTATTCAATAAAGTGGTCAGTTGTTAAAGTTCAATGGCGTCTCTTTTCATGAGAATGTACTGAGAAACTTCTTTTATCAGTTTTATTATTTACCTTCTTATTTTTAAGAAACAATCTTATTTCTATTAATACAATAATAATCGTCTTTAATAATTATCATTGTATACAACACTTTTATAGACTTTAGACCATGATTTTTCTCCTCTTTAAGAAGAAATACATCCTATTAATTGGAACTTTTGTTACAATTAAAATTAAACAGTTTTTAATTGGAACTAGCCTCAGTTCTAATTAAAAAACACCTAGTTCCAATAATTCTTTTTTTACTGGGTTACTATTAGGCACTCTCTAAATCTGAATTAGTTAAATATAACTAATTCGATAGTAAAAAGTCAGTCACCGATTCAACTAGTTAAATATAACTAATTATTAGTAAAAAATAACTAATTTATTAGTTAAATATGACTAATTCATTAGTTAAATATGACTAATTCAATTAATAAAAAATAACTGCTTCAATTAGTTATGTTTTGACTAATAAATTAGTCATATTTGACTAATAAATTAGTTATTTTTCACTAATAATTAGTTATATGTGACGCTCCACGAGAGAAGGGACCTTATCTCAAGAGCGAATAAGGTCCCTTCTCTCGTGGAGCGTCACATATTTGATTAATTGAATCAGTGACTGACTTTTTACTATCGAATTAGTTATATTTGACTAATTCAGATTTAGAGAGCAGGATAAGGGAGGAGACAAAAATAGACATAGAGAAGGGAAAATTATTTGAAAAACAAATAGAGAAGGAAGTAGATAGAAAAAGAGAAGAAAGTGAATAGAAGAAAGAGAAAAAAAAACAATTTAAAAAAACTAGGCAAGGAAAAAGAATAAGAATCATAATCAAAGAAACAAAAAAGACACGAAAGTTCAAAAGAAATAGAAACACAAATAAAAGAAAGAGACGAATGAATAGAAACAAAAAAGAAAAAAAATAGAAATAAAGAAAGAAAAAAGAAAAATAGAGAAGAGTATAAAGAGAGAAGGAAGCGGAGCAAGAGAGACGACACGAGAAGGAGAAGGAAACGAGTCCTGAGTGAGAGGGAGAAGGAACCGTCGCCGGTGACGGTCAGCGAGCGCGAGCTGACCTCTGACCCAAGCGTCTCTTTCTGGTGGCCGAAGGCCGCAGTCGGAGCTCTTTGCACACCCGTGGCTCAGGGCCCGTGAGGCCCCGGCGTGGGCGAAGTTGCGGGAGGGGTGCACGTTGGCCCGCGGGCGTCCCGGGACCGTGAGAACACCACCTATAATATTATTTAGTCTGCCCTCCGCGAGAGAGAAGGATGCACGGAGAAAGAGAGAGAGAGAGAGAGAGAGTGAGAGAGGGCGAAGAGGGAGGCGGCCGGCCGAAGAGAGAGGGAGTGAGAAGACCCCTCTCTTGGGCCCGGCAAAGAGCAGCTAACTATAGGCGCTATACACGGTTTACTCTCGCGCATTAATTGCCGTCGTAAATTGTTGCGGCTTTGCAGTCAAGTCGATGCGAAATGGTACGGCACGCCAGAACCAACAGAAACGGGGCTCGGGCCCTTTTTCTAGCTGTCGACATTTTCCGCGTGTTCTGCAGTCACGGGCTTTGCTTTCCGTGACACCCGGCAATAATTTTTGGACTTTTGTTTTCTTGGTTCACGTCTTAAGGATGTTCATTTGCTCAACATAACCTCAAAACTGCTTTCCGTGACACCCGCTAATAATTTTGGGACTTTTGTTTTCTTGGTTCATGTCTTAAGGATGTCCATTTGTTCAACATAACCTCAAAACTGAAAAACAGTTTTTATTACCGAATAAACTTAACCTCAGTCTACATTGTTAGGGGAGACCGGGGTATTTTGAGACATTTTCCACACTGTCGTTTCACTTGGTTAATACTCAATTTATGAAAAGTATATCACACAGAAAACTTGCTCTAGTATTTCAGCATTGATTTAAAAAAAAAGTTTGGTTATCACTTTTATTTTTTCTCTAGCGACAATGTTTTTGGAGTCGTACAAAGTGCCTCAACCTGGCCCGGGGTAATTTGCGCCACGCATGAAATTTCGTAATTTAAATGTTAAGACATAAATGTTTATAATAAATTTAGTTTCTAGGATTATTTTATAAGTAAAATAGTGAAAAATAGTTATATTTGAGTAAATATGATATATAAGCTGTACATTTAGCAGTTAAAATCAAAACTAATGCAAAAAGATGCAGAAAATTGATTTTAAATCATTTAAATAGTCTAAATTTTACTTAAAATCTTGAAAAACGCGTTCTTTTTTAACAAAAATAACATTTTGTTAAAAAAATGGTTAATCAATAACAAATATAGAAAAATGGCCAAGAATTACGTATTTGATTTACCGGCATCCAAATCGTCTCAACTTACCCCCACTGTAAAAAGTAAATCTTATTTTAAGACAGGAAATATGTCTTAATTTAAGTCGCAGCATTTTTAAGGCAGACCTTGTTGATTTTCAGATCACATCTTATTTTCATTTACATTGTGGAAAGCATATGAAACCAATCTTAATTTCAAGATAGCATTAATTTCAGATGCATTTTAAAATAAGATGTTATTTTTACAGTGCCGTCGATATTTTTCAAATATTCCATTTTTTCTGGTGATACTGCAAGTTAAATATCTAAATCTCTTTATTGTTATTTAAAGACAATTCTTAGTTCCTAAAAATTGAATCAAAGTGATAGGGGATGATTTTCTCACACAGGGGTAGTTTTGAAGGGTAGTTTATGGCTGATTATCACTGGGAATTATTTTCATTATCCCAAAAAAGAATTTTCATTGGTTGCTGATGAACAGAAAAAATTCTTAGGTTCGAAAAATTTAATAAAAGTGATAGGAGATGATTTTCTGACATAGGGGTAGTTTTTAAGGGTAGTTTATGGCTGGTGATCACTGGTTATTATATCTAACATCCAAAAGAACAATTTTCATTGGGATACAGTGATAAAAAAAAATTTTAGTTTCTGAAAATTGAGTCAAAGTGATAGGGGGATGATTTTCTTACACGGGGGTAGTTTAACCCTCTTGCGGATTAGCTGTTTTTTAAATTTTCAATTAAATATGGTAACACTTTGTAAACAAAATTTTTAATAACTTCAAATTTATATTGTTGACAAAAATAGTTATCTAGCTTTCATTTTTACTATGGAACATCTTTATAAAATATTAGTTTAAAAAGTTATAAATTTTAAAACGTAAAGTATCACCCCAAGTATACTCGGGTTAAACCGTAAGAGGGTTAAAAGGGTAGTTTATGGCTGGTATTTACTGGATATTATATCTACCTTTGCAAAAAATACAGAAAGAAGGTCTCAAACCGTTTACATCTTAAAACCAAAATGACTGAAAGTCAGAGAATTTTTACTTAAAACAAGATTAAGTCAGTTTTAGGTCTACAGTCAAAAGAAAATCGTATTTTAAAATGCATCTGTTAATGCTATCTTGAAATTAAGATTGGACTGCCTATTCATATGCTTTCCACAATGTAAATGAAAATACGATGTCATCTTAAAATCAACAGGGACTGCCTTAAAAATGTTGCAACTTAAATTAAGACTTATTTCCTGTCTTAAAATAAGATTTACTTTTTACAGTGTCTTAAAATCCAACTCTTAATGCTGAAATTTAATTGAAATTGGATCTGATGTAAACGCGGTCAGTCTAAAATTGTCTGAAAGTAAGACTTCTTTTTGAAAGTGAAAAATTTCCATTGGCTTATGATGATAAAAAAATGCTTAGTTTCTAAAGATTGAATCAAAGTGTTAGGGGAAGATTTTCTCACTGATTAGGAGATGTCTTTTTAGATAAGGGTGCAGCCTAAAATTCGATATATGTTACGATATCAGGAACCAGCAATCGATATTCAGTAAAAAATATACGAAACACTGCAAAAATAGGTGTCTTGATTTAAGACGTTTAGGTGGTAATTTTTAAGACGTTTATTGTTAAGACCCTAAACGTCTTAAATGTCTAAACGTCTTAAGTGTCTAAACGTCTTAAACTTCTTAATGTCTTAAATGTCTAAACGTCTTAAATTTCTTAACGTCTTAAATTTCTTAACGTCTTAAATGTCTAAACGTCTTAAATTTCTTAACGTCTTAAATGTCTAAACGTCTTAAAATAAGACACCTGTTTTTGCAGCGATACCTAATGTAAGGGTGTAAATTTGAAAAGATAGTATCTTTGGGACATTCCACGCTAAATTGGACGGTTTGAAAATTTTGTTTCTACTCCCGTCATTTTTTGATATTTTTTTAAGTACCCATCGAAAAACTCCTTCTCCTACATTTTGAGACTTTTTTGACAAGTTCTTGAATTTTAAAAAAACCGCTCTTTTTATGGTTTTTTGCTTATAATTTCTTAAAAAAGACTTCAAATCGAAAAACTTACTGAAAAAGAAATTTTCGTTTTTTCGTTTACTTTTTGAAAAAAATACAAGAGAATTATGTAGAATGTTTTAATAAAAAAATGATAAAAAATTTAAAAATTTTAATGATTCTTAAACATTAAACTGCATTTTTTAAAGTGAGTGCATATTTTGATTTTATTTAAAAATTTTTACAGAAAACTACTACGCAAACCACAACTTTTTAGGCCAGCCTACTCATGGTTTTTCGATGGCTACTATTTTTTTCGAATTTTCAAAATTTTTTTCAATTTCTTTTTATTTTCAAAATTTGAGAAAAAATAGTAGCCATCGAGAACCCATGACCAGGCCAGCCTAAAAAGTTGTAGTTTGAGTAGTAGTTATTACTGTCAAAAATTTTGAAGTAAATAGTTATTTTTTAAATAAAAATATTTAAAAACAAATTTTATATAAAAAATATTTCAAAAATGCAGTTTAAAGTTTAAAAATCAAAAAACACGTATTAAAACATTTTACATAATTTTCTTGTATTTTTTTCAAAAAGTAAGAAACGGAAATTTCTTTTTCAGTAAGTTTTTCGATTTGAAGCCTTTTTTAAGAAGTTATAAGCAAGAAAACTATAAAAAGAGCGTTTTTTTTTCATTCAAGAACTTGTTAAAAAAGTCTCAAAATGTCGGAGAAGAAGTTTTTCGATGGGTACTAAAAAATACGAAAAAAAGACGGGAATAAAAAAAAAATTTTTTTTCAAACCGTCCGATTTGGCGTGGAATGCCCCATTTAGAGGTTGTATTGGTGTTAGAGGATAAATTGCAAATATCTCTAGGATTCTATTAAAAAAAACAATGTTTCCCTATGAGGAAGCAAAAATTAAGAAACATTGTTTAAAACAAGCAAATAAGAATTTAAAAATTGCATTTTCTTTGGTTATGTCATCTTCAAAATGTCAACTTATAGGTAGTTTTTGACTTTAAGCAGGGATGGGAACGGAAACGGAACAAAATTAAAATTTAATTTTGTTCCGTTCCGTGCCAAAGGCTCAGAACCAAAGTTCATTGGAATTTTGTTTCGTTTATCGATACGGAACGAAAATCGATCGAACTTTAGTTTTGTTGCAAGGCATGGCACAAAAAGATCTATTTTCGTTCCGTGTTAAAATTTTTTTAAAAAAAGACAGGCATAAAATTGTAAAGAACGAAATTATTTTAGTACTTTGACACTCAACGAAAATAGTATCTATTTTTTGTTTCGTGTCTTGGAACAAAAAAAAAGTCCGATCGACTTACGTTCCGGTCCATGGAACGGAACAAAAGTCCATCCGATTTTCGTTTCGTGTGGAACGGAAAAAAAATCAGATCGACTTTCGTTCTCTTTCTTTATCACGGAACGGAATCAATTTCCAATTTCGTTCCAACGAAACCAATTTCGTCCCCATCTGTGACTTTAAGGAACGAAATTTCAAAATTTTTAATTCGTAACTTTATTCTTATTGAATGTTCTACAAGTCTACTGAAAAAATTGATATAATTTCAATAAATTGTTTATAAGGGGCTAAAAAATGTGTTTTTTTGGCAAAAGCCGAAAATTTGAAATGCGAATATTCCGAAAAAATGATTTATCTTTGAAAAACGGCATTCAGCGTACTAGAATTAGATTCATCAGCTACACGGAAAGAAAAATTTGGTAAAAATTACTCTGCTGCCCCATAAAAACGATATAAGTTCTTGGCACCGGAAAAAATGCTAGATAATCCTATAGAAAATTTGGCAAAAATTTTGGGGCGGCACGGTAAAAATTAGATGACTGGGTGATTATGATACTTTTATAAGTAACAGCACAGGAATTTTTACCAGAATTTTCTTTCCGTGTAGGTGACCAGCTTGTTCAAAAAAGGAAGTTTCAAATCCGAGACACCGACTCCAAAAGCTAAAGATCGAATTGGTCCGATTTGGTGACGGAGTCGAGCTAAATAACACACCTGGACCTCCCTGACAACTGTGCCCTTTTCCGGGACTGATTTTCGGGCCAGCGATTAACATAGTCATAAATCAGAGCGGAGCGGAATATCGATTGGGTCCGTATTGCTGGGGCCCGGTGTGATAGCGTGTGCGCACGCTTACGGAGACGCGAGAACCCTCTGGGTCTGGGTGTAGTGTGTACTCCCCCGCGAATCGAATGTGGAGGCGCGTGTGTGTTGCCAGGCCGAGAGCGAGAAGCGCCTGGGCCAGCTGTGTACGTGATGGGGGCGAGAGGGCCCCGTGAGGTGAGATGCCTGCCGCTAGGTGGCTCCACCAGCAGCGCCCGGCAGCGAGCTGCTCGAGCAGTCGCGAAGGCGCCTTCGCAACGTGAGCACCTTGTATTTTCTTCCCGAAGATGCGAACGGGCGACGGTCACGCGCCCCGTTATCAGTGATCTGCGACGACCCATCATCCAGCACGACCTTGATCGCGATCGACCAATGTGAGACGAGCGGTGCGGATCGCGGAGATCTCGTGTGGTGATTTGTGCAGCTGTCCAGGCAAGGATGCAGCAGCAGGACCAGCGGGACATGACGACGACGGCCTCGACGCCGTCGAGTTCCGACCTCCACGAGTCCGTCTCGTCGACGGAGACAACGGGCCTCTCGAATCTCACCCTGCAAAGTGTTCTCCAAAGCGTCCAGACCTATCTCACCCTCCAAAGACTACACGCGAGTGGGGCAAGCACCGTTTCCTCGTCCTCGTCAATTTCCACCTTGGGACTGCAAGGGGCCTTGCTAGCTGCCTTGCAGAGGGTGGCACTGCTGCCCCCTGGCCACGCTGCCGCCGCGGCTCTCAATCTCCAAGCCCTCGAGACCTATCTCACCCTGCACCGTCTTCACGCGAGCGGGGCGACCGTTTCCTCTTCGTCCATGAGCGGGCCTAGTCAGCGAGTGAGTCACTTGAATTCCTTGTCCTTGAATTGCGCACCAAGTGTCAAGACTGATCACCTCGGACTGGATTTACTGACGACGAGTTCGCTCGATGAGGAGGACGGCTCACATTTGGACTTTGTCACTGATCCGGAGGAGGACCTGGCTCTTCTTGAGGACGACGACGCGCTCTTGAGGGAGGGTTCCGCGTCGTCTAGTGTGAATCATGACGCGCTTTTGCAACGAATAGCCGAGGGGAGTCAGACTGTTTTGCCGTCGGGTGCCACTGGACAGTTGGTGCAAAGTTCCACGTTACAGGCGACTTCCACTTCGACTGATTCCAATCTGCAGAGAAATTGCAGGGCCGCCCGGCCCAAAAAGCAGTTCATTTGCAAGTTCTGCAATCGACAGTTTACCAAGAGCTACAATTTGCTCATTCATGAGAGAACTCACACGGATGAGAGGCCGTATTCTTGCGATATTTGCGGCAAGGCATTCCGTCGGCAAGATCATCTACGTGATCACAGGTGGGATTTCTTGTTATGGAATATGGTCTCGGATCTGGTCTTGCTCTGTAGTTCTAAATCAGTTTGTGAATAACTTGAAAGTAGGCTTGATTTGCATTTTTGATTTACTTCATTTTACGTTTAGTAAAATGTAAAATAAACGTAATACGTTTGGTAAAACGTAAAATAAACGTAATACGTTTAGTAAAACGTAAAATAAACGTAAAAGTTTAGGGTTAACTTTGGTTTCTGATTAGCTTCGATTTAAGTATAGCTTCAATCTGCGCTTGAATTCAATTTACGCTTGCAATCAATTTACGCTTTTTAACTTACGTTTGATTTCCAGTTAGAATTAGCTTCAAATTACGTATAACTACAATGTACGTTTGATTTCCATTTATGCTTAATATCAATTTGTGTTCAATTTCTTCTCACGCTTCACATCAATTTACGTTCAATTTTCTTTTACTATTGACTTCAATTTACGTTATACATTAATTTCCGCTTAACATAAATTTACGGTTTGTTATAATTTCCACTTGACTATAATTTATTTTTTACTTCAATATACGTTAAACTTCAATTTGCGCTTAAATATAATTTACGCTTAATTCTAATTTGCATTTAATGTTCAATTTCCATTTATGCATTATTTGAATTTATGTTTAATTACCAGTTTTTATTAACTACAATTTAAGCGTAACTTCAAATTACGTTTAATTTGTGCTCAAGTTCAATTTACGCTTAACTTTGATTTACTTATAACTTTGATTTACTTAAAACTTCAATTTTTTATGGTTAATTTCCATTGACTTTGAATTTCTATTTTCGCTTCAATTCAATTCAAGTTCAATTCCCACTTATGCTTAACTTCAATTTACATTTAACTTCGATTTTCATTTAACTTCAATTTACGCTTCACTTCAAATCACGTAAAAATTAATTTTACGTTTAATTATAACATTCACGCTAAACTTCAATTTACGCTTCACTTCAAGTTACGTGGACATTAATTTTACGTTTAATTATAACATTTGCGCTAAACTTCAATTTACGCTTCACTTCAAGTGACGTAAAAATTAATTTTACGTTTAATTATAACATTCACGCTAAATTTCAATTTAGGCTTCACTTGAAGTTACGTAAAAATTAATTGTACGTTTAATTCTAACATTTATGTTTAACTTCAATTGACTTTTAATTGCTTTTTGCGCTTCACTTCAATTTACGTTCAATTCCCACTTATGCTTAACTTCAATTTACATTTAACTTCAATTTAAGCTTCACTTCAAATCACGTAAAAATAAATTTTACGTTTAATTATAACACTTGCGCTAAACTTCAATTTACGCTTCACTTCAAGTGACGTAAACATTAATTTTACGTTTAATTATAACATTCACGCTAAACTTCAATTTACGCTTCACTTCAAATCACGTAAAAATTAATTTTACGGTTAGTTATAACATTTACGCTAAACTTCAATTTACGCTTCACTTCAAGTTACGTGAACATTAATTTTACGTTTAATTATAACATTTTCGCTAAACTTCAATTTACGCGTAACTTCAATTGACGTTCAATTTATTTTTACGTATCACTTCAATTTATGTTTAATTCCCACTTACAATTGACTCCAATTTACGTTTAATTTCAATTTACGCTTAACTTGAATTTACGTTTAACTTGAATTTAGGGTTAACTTCAATTGACTTTTAATTGCTTTTTGCGCTTCACTTTAATTTACGTTCAATTCCAATTTATGCTTAACTTCAATTTACATTTAACTTCAATTTACGCTTCAGTTCAAGTTACGTAAAAATTAATTTTATGTTTAAATATAACATTTGCGCTAAACTTCAATTTACTTTTAGCTTCAATTAGCTTAATTTCTTTTTGCGCTTCACTTCAATTTATATTCAATTCCCACCCGTGTAGAAAAATTTCGTGGCGCTAGCTAGCAGCGCTAGATACATGGTAATTTTACATACAATCTAGCGCTGCTAGCTAGCGCCACGAAATTTTTCTTAACTACAATTGACGCTTAACTTCAATTTACGATTAGCTTCGATTTACTTACAACTTCAATTTACGCATCACTTTAACTCACGTTTAATTTCTTTTTAGGTTTAGATTAAAATTATGTTTAATTATACTATTTACGCTTAATTTCAATTTACGTTTAACTTTGATCTGTACTATAATTTACACTTCACTTTAATTTACGTTTAATGTTTTTTTAGTTTTACATTAAATTTACGTTCAATTATACTAAGGCTTAACTTCAATTTACATTTAATTTCCAATTACGTTTAATTTCCAATTACGTTTAATTTCCAATTACGTTTAATTTCCAATTACGTTTAATTTCCAATTATGTTTAATTTCCAGTTACGTTTAATTTCCAATTAATTTTAATTTCCAATTACATTTAATTTATTCAATTACGATTAACTTCAATTTAAGTGAACTTCAATTTACGCCTAACTTAAATTCATTCAAAAGTTCTTTATTGTTATTAATTCTAAAATATCGACTCTTTTTTCTGTTTTTCAAAAATAGTAATTTTGAGGTCGAATATTTTTCGGCAGTGAAGAAGAGCCTTAACTTTCGGCTACCATTTTATAAAAGTTCCGACAATATTTTTAACAACAATCCTGTATATGTTTCGCGTTTGACTTTTTCCACAAAATTTGGCTTGAATTTGTGAATTGAGAGAAAAATTCACAAATATTGAAAACTGTGTATAAATTTCGCTTTGGAATTTTTACTCGAAATTCTTTAATTTATTTTATACGATTCCAATAATTTTGATAAAAAGTCCCGAACAGCTTATTGAAAGATTCAAATCAATTTTTGCAAATTTTCCTAAGAATTCCCTCAGTTTATTTGACATGTTTTGACAAGTTTATTTAAAATTTTGTTTACCGAATTTTATAAAATTATTGAGATGTTCCATAAATTTGTTGAGAATTCATTATTTGATTTCCGTATTTTTTGAAAGAGTTCCGTAAAATCTGCTGAAGTGTTTTAAAAATTCGTTGGAAAGTTTTCAATTGTTGAACAATTGAATATAATTTGTTGAAAAATCTGGTAAAATTAGCAACAAAAAATAGAATATATCGATTTTATTAATTCGTTAATACACTTTTTCAACAAATTTAGAAAAAATTTACTAATTTAAAAACTTGCTGTTTAAATGTATTAATTTCACTTTCATTGATTCTTTAATTTGATTTTTAACGTATTTTAAGCGTTATGAAAAAATATAAAATAAATTGAAATAACAAGTACTTTGTATATTTTAATAATTTTTAATGTTTCGAATTTGATTAGTTTAATTAGATATTTGATAGCTAATCTTTATTACTTAATTTTAACAAATTAAAATTTTAGCACTTCATTTATTGCTGAGGAATTATTTTAATTTCTACATTGAGAAGGAATTTGTAAAAAATAAAAATAAAATAATTTTGAAACAGAGACCATTTGGTTGTATTGGGTCTTTAGTCGGTAGTGAGGCATTTTTTGCGTCAAAGCTCAGCATGATCCTTGCAGTAATGACTCATAAAAGTCCTTAAAGACTTTTTATTGTTCGGTCCCAAAATAATTCGTATTTTTTCATGAGCCGGAGTTTAATCGGTTATAAACACTTTAGTTGGTATAATTTTTTATTCTGATTTTTTATTCTCATTTAAACATCTTTTATCCAACTTTAATAATTTTATAAAAGAATTATTGTATGAATAATAAAATTTATGTTTATTTATTCATATTTATCTTTATTTATCTTTATTTATTTGTATTTAATCATTTATACCTATTTAGCTATATTTATTCATCTGTCTTTATTTATTTTAATCTATATTTGTGACGCGTCGCGAAGAAAGGTACCTTAGCATCAAATGAAATTAGGTTATGTTTGGTGGTAGTTTTAACTTGATTAAAGCTTCCTTTTTAATTATCTGAAATCAAAAACAATGTTTCTTGA
>WNHD01000331.1:0-57969 GCA_011057455.1 Ganaspis sp. Gsp50
TTCACGTTTTTGCAAATTTGACAGTGTTCCTGAAACTTTATTTGAATTTTTCTTTTTGCATTTGATTCGGCATAAAAAAATGCAAATTATAAAATGCTTTACAAACACTACACTCGTCTGGATCAAGTATAATTTTAACATAATGTATGACACAAAATTAAACATTTTCATTCAAAAAATCATGTGTCAAGTTTTTGCAAATTTGAGTGTGTTCCTGAAATTTTTTGGGCATTTTTCTTTTTGCATTTGAATCGGGTTAAGAAATTACAAATTTTAAAGTATTTTGTAAACACTACACTTCTCTGGATCAATTAGCACTTTAACAAAATATATACATAAAACTAGAATTATTTTTATAAAAATCATATTTCACGTTTTTGCAAACGAATGGTCTCCTTTTTCGTATCAAATTTTTTTAGATCAAGACTTTTTTAAAATTATTATTATTATTTACCTCTTTCTGTGAAAGCTCCGTCCTGACCGTCTTGTCTGTCTTGTATCCTCTGGAAAAGTTCTCCACCTTCCATACTAGAAATTTTTTTTTAATTATTACCCATTTTTACTTTTACAGTTTTTTTTTATACCCACTTTTATTGTACATTTTGTAATAAAGGTAAATAAAAAATTAAATGTCAAAGAAAACTAAAAGTAAACATTTTAAAAATTTTAATATTTCATTTTTATTATTAATTTTTCGAACACGATGGAAATTTATTTTCTTGGTGATCTAATGATCTTATTAATCATTTAATTTCCGGTTTCATATCATAAATCGTAAATTGTGTAAACATTTAACTTACCATTCCATTATAACAAGCAAACATTTGTTTCCACTATATGAATTCTCATAAACGTCTTTAACTTGAACAATGTGTCTACAATTAGATGCTCTCCAATGTAGTTCAACTTCTCTCCTCGCCTTCACACAATCGTGTAACACCTAAAATAAAACCATAAATAATTAACAATTAAAATTAAAGTCCCAAAATAAGAATTAAAAAAAAAGAATTTTGATCATTCACTCTCAGAAAGAAAACTTGTCATCAGATAATCAAAAAACAAATCCAAAATTTCTGAACATCTTTTTTCAACTTTTCTATGCATTGTAAATAAAAATAAATAAGTTGTTTACGTTTAATTTCATAAAGACCATTTTTTTTACGTTTAATTAAATAAAGGTAAAAAAGTGCTTTGCTTTTATCAAATAAAAGTAAACAGATGCTTTGCTTTTATTAAATAAAGGTAAACGGTTTGTGTTTTATTAAATAAAGGTAAACAAACGCTTTGTTTTTATTAATTAAAGACAAACAAATGCTTTATTTAATGTATGCTTTATTTAGCTGTATTTAATGAAATCGAAGCATTTTTTTACCTCTATAATAAATGCAAAGCGTTTGTTTACCTTTGTTCAATAAATGTAAAAATATGGTTTATGTTTATTAAATAAAGGTAAACAATTTTTTTACCTTCATTAAATAGAAGTAAACCATCGAAAATTTGAAGCTCAATATCTCCATTTTCCTACGTCAAAAGGTTCTCAAATTTTTACCACCAAAAAAGGATACACAAATTTACATTTTCTCAAAATTTGTAGTATAATGGCACGAGAACTACCTTAATTTATTAAACAAGAATAAACAAAAATGTTTTTATTAAATAAAGGTAAAACTTTTGTTTACCTTTATTTGAAATCTTGTGAGATAATGTCTTTTTCTAGAAAACGGATAAAATACTTGGCAATTTTATATAAATTATTATCTAGTTAGATAAAACAAAGATTCCTGTAAATCATCGCTTAATTAATAGATATTTTAATAAATTGACCTTCTCAGCTGAGAGCCCACACTTTTTTATAATCGTTAAGGAATGTCATTCTCGAGTTTACTCATTGTATTAAACATTAGTCAGGATGTTGTTGCATAAAGGTACCGAGCTTTTCGAGGATAGATGTATGTGGAAAATGATCTATTTCAAAACGCCATGTAATTTGATTGATTCTTTAAAAATTTTTGATCTTAGAATATTTTTTTCCTCTATTCAAATTAATTTGGAATTAATTTTGCATTTTATTCTATTAATTTTATATTTTATTATATTAATGAAGGTTAGTTTAATTTTGCATTTTACGCCTCTATGTTTTTTTACAGTATATGGGATGCCCTTTAGTTAAAAATAAAAAATCAATCTTTTGATAATTTTTTATATATATATATATAAATAGATTAAATAAAAGTCTTCTGACTTCCGCTTATATTGAAAAATGCTCGTCCTTATTCAAAATAACCATGAAATAAATCGTCACGTTCCTTCTTTGTAAAAAGAATATTTGATTTGTGAAATCCTTGAATTTTAATTTTTAAAACGTTTTTAGATTAACATTATAATATGTTATTTTCTAACGATTCTATTTGATTCAATTGTTGAGAGTAAACTTTCAGTGATAGTTAAATTAAATATAACAACAATAATTAATATTGAATAATATATTATATTAATAATATTTGATGGTATTTACAATAATATTGTAAATGTAACATTTTTCGAAAAAAAAATTTAAAATTAAGGAAAAAATAAATTCTACTTCTATTAATAATAATAATAATAATAATAATAATAATAATAATCATCATCATCATCATAATAATTTGATTTAAAGTTTTAACTTAACTCAAGCTTTAATAGTCCTATATTTAAAGTTTACTATTTATTTTCAATTTATAGTTGAAATTTAATGTCTAATTTATGTTTGAATTTCCTGATTGTAAAATTTGAAATTACAGTATCAATTTTTCAAAAGAGATTCATTGTAATTAAAATAATGAGAATGAAACAATTTATCTCATTTAGAAATAATTGTCAGCAGTATTGATAGTGACACTAGAATCGCGTACTCTGACGTATCTTTGGCAGCCTCGCAATTTAATGATATTATCACTAATCAAGGTGGGAATGATTCCAAGCACGAGACTTCTAAGAATTTTTTCCAACTTGAGTATTTGATGAGAACAGTCGTCTGTTTAATCATTTTGTAAGAGTAAAAAAGTTTTCTTGTATGAATAATTTTCAATATTATAAAAGCTTTTTATGACCACTTTTACAAATAAAATCTACATTTTCAAGTAGTTTCCATTAAAAGTAATTTATTTTTCGTAACAAGCACTTTTCATAAATATTTTATTTATTATCATAATTAAATTAAAATTTGTATCATTTATTTTGTACATATATAAAGGTCAAATTTCAGCTCATTTAATCTTGAATAAATAAATAATTATAATTGTTTAAATTAATAAATTTTAACGTTTCAAAACTTCAGTTTCGGTTTCCAAAATTATTATTATTATTATCATTATTATTATTATTAAATATATTGTAACGTAGGAACACAAGATTAATATAAAATCGACAAAAGTGGTATTTTAATGAACATCAGCAAATATTTGATTCCAAATTTAGTGAAATAAAAATATTCAAATTAAAATATAGTGCAAATCTTGGGAAAACTATTTTAATTGTCCATTACATTTTATACCCGGAAGCCAATAATTTTAAAGACGTCATACGATTTTCAAAAACATGCAAAAGAAAAATAAACAATTTTAAATTCTTTCCTGTTAGAAAATCTATGACGTCAAAATTTTCATAAAATCAAACTATTCAACTTCAAATAACAGAAAATGTTGATTATTTATACTAAAATGAATTACAGTAAAATACAATTTTATTTTGATTTTAATTTTTTTTTAAATAAAATATTTTTTTACAATATTCTTTTTTGATTTAAAAAAATAAATTAGTGAAATGTTATTAATAATATTATCAAAAGGATAATTAGTAAACTAGAGTACAAAATAAATTGGCCAAATTTGATTAATATTATTATCAATAGGATAATTAATCATTAATAAAAATAAAAGTAAAAGTAAAATAAGTGTAAAGTACAAAATAAGAATTCTTTTATTGAAAAATGACTTTCATTTAAAGTGGCTCAGAAATAACTGCATTTTTTAAAAAGCTCGTGAGTTTTATTGACCTGACATCAATTCTATTTCCGGTAGTTTTTAAAAATGTACAGTTCACGTGGCATCTTAAGCTAACTTGAAGGATTTATTTATTCGCCATTTAGTAGTATAATGCAACATCAAGATTCCGGGATTCCCCAGTGAGCCTTCAATATTGCCTTTAAATTCTCGGAAGTAACTTTTATAAATGTTTAAATATTTTTCTTTGGTATCATTTGAAAACCTTGAAATTAAGTTTTAAAACTTTTCAGTTCGGTTTTTTTTTAATCATAGTAAAAATGTGCTCATACTACTTCCGACTCACGTGTTAATCAGTTTTTAGTCATATTTATATACCTATTTCATAAATGAAATGAAATGAAATGAAATGAAATGAAATGAAATGAAATATTTATATATGTTTTGAAAGAATAATTCGATATTATTTATAAATATTAAATTTCCCTTCAATATAAAATTGGCGTTAAAAAATAAAGCGTGATGGATAGTAAAAATAAATTCCCCAAGAAATTTACAGATGATTAATTTTTCAAGAATGAGTACACGCTCTGATAGGACTTTGATAAAAAAAATAATTCAGTTAATGACATTTTTATTTGCAAACTGATAAATGACAATGACTGAAAGATTACTAAAATCGAAGTATTGCTATTCGTCATTTGAATATTCATGTATTAAATATTCGTCTCGAGTTAAATATTCGAATATTAAATATTTTTTCGTAATGTAGTAATTTTTATAAACTTAAACATAAACGTGTGAAATAAATAAATTAATTTTATAAATTTAAACATAATCGTGTGAAATAAATAATCAATTTTATAAATTTAAACATAATCGTGTAAAATAAATAATCAATTTTATAAATTTAAACATAATCGTGTGAAATAAATAATCAATTTTATAAATCTACTATCTATTTATAAAAATTATTCTCTGCAATAACTTATTCTGTACATACTTAGAAAATGTACAGTGTATTTTTAATTACTTTTCTTTGTTCAAATTTTCGTTGAGATTAAACACTTTTTAATAATACAAAACTGATATATAGAGAATGAAAGGTCGATGTTCCTCAATGTTATTTATAGCTTTGATTCAAATAACGAGTTTTAAGACAATGACAAAATCATGTGTGATGTAAGAGTTGGCTGAATTAAACGATAGTGATGGATGAAACAAGGAAAAACGGAAAAGCATACATTATTAATTCCTGGTTATTTAAACTAAAAATAGTCAACAATTTCCTTAGAATTTCTTAATTGAAAAAGAAAATAAATTTTGTATCAATTCAAAACTATACTTAAAGAATTTAATTTAAGTTTTTTCTCATCTTCAAAATATTTTGATCAAATAAATCAGTGCGATAATTTATAAAAGTCAAATTTCTTCAACAAAAAATTAAATTCATTGAAACTTTAAAAATATGAACTTTTTTGTATTTTTCGAATTCTGTACACTGAAAAAATATTTCGTTAAATTAATCCGATGCTTTTTTTAGTGTAATGTTAAATTTTTCTATAATTAAAGACGCTGAGGCTCGCAACGTTTTTTTATTCGTTAAAAAACATTGAACAAAGAAAAATATGCTTTTTGGCTTTTTATAAACAAAAAAAATCGTTGCAAACTTTAGTATCGTTTTAAATGATATTTTGTAAGATTTATTTTTATTTGCATTATTTGTTTGTAATATTAATTCAATTATTTTTAAGTATTCAAATTTTCCCAGAATTTTTACCAGGCTGAAGTCCACAACGTTTTATAAACGAAAATTTTTTAATTTTTTAAAATTATCTATTAAAATTATATTATTTGGACATTATATGTTATTTTAAAAAACTATAAAACTCACTTTGAGTGTATTTAAAGGTATAAAATGTCCAAGGAATATAATTTTAGTGATAATTAATTCTTAAAAAATATTTTTTCGTTGATAAAAAGTTGTGGACTTCAACCAGGTGAATTTTTTCACACTTTTTAATTATTCATTCTTTTACTTAATTAGTGATCCTCTTAGGGTACGATTTACAAAATATTTTGTGAAATTATTTAAATCATAACAATAATGGTTATAATAAAATAAATGAATAATAATAATAATAATAATATTAATTCTATTTTTTTTTATTTTAGACAAATATACGGGCTAATAATAATCTTATAATTCAACCCTTTACAAAATAATTCAAGAAAATTAAAAGTCTAATTTATAGAAAGGGTTATTGTTAAGGAAATTAAGGATAAATCGCATGAGAATAATAATGATAATAATAATGATAATAATGCTAATAATAATGATAATATTAATGCTAATAATGCTAATAATAATGATAATAATAATACTAATAATAATAATGATGATAATGATAATAATAATGATAATAATAATAATGATAATAATAATAATGATAATAATAATTATTTTACAGTTGAAAAATTTTAAATCACAAAAAGAAATTGCCTGTAAAAAATACCAAAAAACAGGAACAGTGTATTCAATTCTGTTCCAGTTTTTTGGAATTTTATAATAAGAGATGAAAGTTGATGAAAGATTATATTAAAAGATGGAAATTATCCAAAGAAATAAATAATAGAAGTAACTAATAGAAAATAACTGTTTATAGTATTAACTCGAGTATAAAAAATTGCAACTTGTCGCATTTATGTAAGAATTGCCTTGAAGTAAAAAAATTAAGGAAAATATAGTATGGAAGTGACCTATTTGTTACAAAGACAACATATTACTGTTTATGATGTGGGTAGTGCTAAGAAAGTTTGACACATTCAAACTTTCACATCAATATTACAAACTACGAGTCAGTTCGGAACTTCGGAATCACCGTGTGAGAAATCACAATGTATAAATAGAAGATGACTCGTGGTCTGGTCCCGCTTGAAATTGTCAGTCGGTAATCGCACTCTTACTCAGGTATTGATGCTTAAAAAACGGAAATCCATCCAATTTTACAAAAAAAAAAATAGAGCTCAACATTCCCCACTTTGACGTTACAAAAATCCTTTTGACGTTTTCTACTTTTACTTCTTTTACTTATTCTACTTTCACTGTTTTCTACATTTTTTGTTTGTTCATTTTATGAAAAAATCAGTTTAGAAACAATTGGGATTGAATTGATACATTTTAAACTAAAAAGAAAAGACTCAAACGTCAATTTTAAATGCGCAATTTGAAAATTAACAAGTGTAAAGTCAGGAATCAATTTCTCAGAGAAATTGTTTCTTTGAATTAAATGTAATTTATTTGAAAGAAATATAATTTATTTGAAATAAATATTATAATTTATTTGAATTAAATACAATTTATTTGAATCAAATAGCGATTTATTTGCCTCAGAGCCTAATAAGTTATTTATTTTTTGCAAATAACTTATTTATTTGCCACAGATTAAATTAATTGTTCAAAATGCAAAAACCACAATTTTTAATTGGCCACATTTTCAATTTGTCAACTTAAATACAAAAACTGACGACGTTGAAGTTTGCAACGCTTTTTTTCGTTTAGAAAATATAAAAAAACAAATTTTTACTACAGTGATCTCTACGAATAGTGCCGCAGATTTGCACAAAGGAAACAAAGGACGCTCGAGCGAGAACAAAAAAGCGGCACTATTCATAGAGTTGACCGTATTGTCAAATTTTTATGAAAATAAAGTTCCGAACGTTCAAATGAACGAAATTCTTATTATTCTATTTTTAAAAATTGAGATTTGTCCTAAAATATTTACGTACCAATTATTATTATTAATACCAAACTTTGTTATTACATAACACTAATTATTATTATTTTTTAAAAACAATTGTCCATTTTCATTACAAAAGCGTATTTTTAAAAAATTAAAGGGAAAAGAAAATATTTCGTTCAAATGAACATTCCGAACTATAAATACATACATTTTTAAAATATTTATTTACAATTTTTAAAGATTATTTGTTGTCTTGTCTTTTTAAAAAAAATTATAAATAATTACGGAAGCAACAAAAATTTGTGTTTTTCATTTCAAACTTTGAGTATCATAAAAAGTACACTATCGTCCCAAACCCCGGAAATTAAAATCTAGAATAAAAAGTGTCTTGCAATTCACAGGAAAAGCAATAGTTTATGTTTGATAAGATTCAGAAACGTAAGTGATAAATTGGAAGATTGAAACACTTGTCAACAATGAGTAGTGTAGAAATCGTTTTTCGAATTGGCTCTTGATAAGCTACCAATCCTTTGATAAGAACCAGCCGGGGAATTTTTTTCCCAATTCCCCATTAACCATTTGTCACTGAATTGCATTCGATGCGTCACCTGAATTTCTAAATGACTTCTGCGCGAAAATTCGGAAAAAAAAGATTAAAAAACTTTATGATTATTCATTTTTGAGTGGCAATTTTTGGCTCAAAAGTTGCAATAAATTTTTGAACTCGGTCAATCTTGTTTTCTTTTTAATCAACGGAAAAAGAGCAAAAAGTGTGGGAACGGAATTCTTAGGTTGTTCTACTTTGTTTAATTTTAAACCTACAGGAATGTGTGAAAAATCTTTCTATTTATAATTCGCATTTTGAATATCGTTATGATAATGGCAAAAACGATCACAAGTCGATCACTCTCTCGATAAACTGGAAATTATAATAATTAGCTGGAAATGATCTAAATTTAATGAAATAAAAACTGATCCAATGTCAATAAAAACGAAATTTACATTTTTAAATGTTCAAATATTTTAAAAATCTCATTTTTAAATGTTCAAATATTTTAAAAATTCATTTTGTAATGTTCAAATATTTTAAAAATTCATTTTGTAATGTTCAAATATTTTAAAAAGAAAAAATTTTAAATTTAAGAAGCTTTATTTTTTAAAACGAAGTTGCACGGTTTTATCAACGGCTTAAATATTTGTCCACTTATTTTTCTTCTTAGGGGCCGTTCATAAACTACGTGGCCCATTTTTTGTTGTTGAAATTTTGACTGCCCCCCTCCCCCCGTGTAGCACACTGTTCCATTCATTAGCGCCATTTTTTCCTCTTACCGTAGTCAATTGCTTGACCCCCCCCCCCTTTTCCCCCTGACGAACTACGTGGTTTATGAATGACCCCTTAAAAAGAAAAGAGACTAAAAGAGTTTTTTCTTTTAGTTTTTTAAAATTTATTTTATTAAGAAATTGAAAAAAATTTTTGGGTACAAATGTTTATAATATTCGACATTGTTTTTTAATCGTCGATAAAACGTGCGAATTTCATCCAGGTTTTCTTTTAAATGTTGTTTCAAAAATATCTTAATTTATATGGCTCTCAACTCTTTATTTTATAACTCTGTTTTCAAAACTGGACACTTTCCAAATTCCGATCATTGAAAATTCGCTTTCATATTTCATTGGCATAATATGATATTTTAATTCAATAAAAAATCGGAGGTTATGCTTTTGATAACAGTCTTGATGATTTTCTTTTTATGATTTGCAGTCGAAAACAGTTTTGCTATACAGACTGTTGATAAAAAAATCTCTTTTAATTGCAAAGAATTGAAAATGAATCTTTAAGTTTATGCTTATAATCAAATTACAACTATCATTGAACATAACATGTTCATAAAGTTCGGAACTTTCATTTGAACGAACTGTTTTCTTTTTGTTTTATTTTTTTTAAAAATATACATTTGTAATGAAAATGGACAATTGTTTTTAAACAATAGTAACAGCAGAGTTAATAATGTTTAAAATAAAAATTAATGTTTAAAATAAAAATTAATGTTTAAAATGAAAATTAATTTTTAAAATAAAAATTAATGTTTAAAATAAAAATTAATGTTTAATTAATTAAAAATTAAAAAAATTAAAACTAAATTTTTTCAGTTTTCAATTTTTCAAATAAAACTAAATGTTTAAAAATAGAAGGATAAAATAAAAAAAATTTTAAAATAGATTTCGTTCATTTGAACGTTCGGAACTTTCTTTGTATAACATAACCTATAATTGTTTGCTTCTAAGGTCCCTTTTATTTTTCAAAGCGCGACACATGTTTATAATAAATAAAATACCATCTTTGTAATAAATAAAATTTCGAAATTCTGAGCCAAATGAAGAATGAAAAATATTTCTAAACAAATAAATAAAATTGAACATTTTAATTTGTTGTTAAAATAAATAAAAAGAAGAACTTTCTTTGCATAACATAACCTATAATTGTTTGCTTCTAAGGTCCCTTTTATTTTTCAAAGCGCGACACATGTTTATAATAAATAACATACCATCTTTGTAATAAATAAAATTTCGAAATTCTCAGCCAAATGAAGAATGAAAAATGTTTCTAAATAAATAAATAAAATTGAACATTTTAATTTGTTGTTAAAATAAATAGAAAGAAGAACGATTAATAGTTAAAATAAACAAAAAGAACAACGATTAATAGTTAAAATAAATAAAAATCGAATCGAAAGATGAGACTGTTCAACCCCAAGTGTATAATTTCAGTGCAAAAGTGAAATATTGCGACAAGAATTTGCTCTTCGCGAATGTGCCCTTCGATGTTCTTTTTTTCTTTGAGGAAAGACAGGAAGCGGTAATGTAATTCATTTTCCCCCTTCTTAATTGCTCAACACACATACAAACACAATAGAGTCAGATCTAAAATAAATTGTTTACCTTGAGTGCGTACTTCTGTCTTGTTTTTCTGTCGTAACATTGGACCACTTTCCCATTAATTCCCAAGCCTAGAACGTGATTACTGATTTCGTAGTCATCTAGGATTGGTGTTGTTTTTGGAAGTCGTGAGTCAGAACGTGATATTGGAGGATCCATAATTTTTTCTTCCGTTTTTCTGCATTTTTAGAGCAATCGATCAATAGATTTTAAATTAACATAAAGTTCTCAAGGTTTAAATAAACGACAATTTTTCTGTAATATTTTTTTTCTAAATTCTTTTACGAAATAGTTTACTTAGTACAAAATACTTTCTTTTTATTTCAATTACTACAAATGCATTTTTAATGTGAGTTTGAATGTTGGAATGTTTCAACACATTTCTATTTTTTGTTTTTGAAAGTAATTTTTGAAATTCTAAAGAGAGAAGAAGCATATTTTGTTGAAATATACGTTCGGAACTTTATAGTGCGATTATTTTAAAGCCTTATAAAGCCTCAAAGTAGAAAATACGTTTTTTAGGATATAAAAATAAGATAGATAAACAAATAATAATTATAATAATATTATTAAAAACAATGCTTCCCTATGAGGAAGCAAAATAATAGTAAAAATATCAATAATAGTAAAAATAGTAATACAATAGTTAAAATTGTAATACTATAGTAAAAATAGTAATACAATAGTAAAAATAGTAATAATAATAATAATAATAATTAATCAAAATAATAGAAATAATAATAACATTCCTCTCCGAAAATTATTCCATAAAAAGTTACAATTCAGCAAGAACGAATAAACAAAATTGTACGCTATTTATTTCAATTGATTCAATCTTTATTATATCTTTTACCGAAAAAATATAGTAAATGTTATGTACCTAAAGTTCGGAACGTTCATTTGAACGAAATATTTTCTTTTCGTTTTAATTTTTTAAAAATACGCTTAACGTTCATTTGAACGAAATATTTTCTTTTCGTTTTATTTTTTTAAAAATACGCTTTTGTAATAAAAATGGACAATTGTTTTTAAACAATAATAGCATAGAAGTTAATAATTGATAATTGTTAATAATTAATAATTGTTACGTAAAATAATATTTTAGAACAAATTTGTTTTTCGCCTGACAAAAAACTAAAAGAATAAAAATTTCGTTCATTTGAACGTTCGGAACTTCATTTGCATTAAATATTTTTCAAGTCGACTGAGTGAAAATAACGAAAGGGTTAATTTTTTTGTCATTTCAAAGCGAATAAATCAGTTTCTTAGTACTTTAAAAATACAGTAGAAATGTGAAAATACCTTTTGTCAAGTTGTTTTTTTGTCAGGCGATTTTTTGCGCTCTGGCAGCAAAAAAAGGACAAAACCTGGAAAGGCGGAATTTTTCCATACGATAATCACTTTTGAAAGGATTAAAATCGACAAGTCATCACCTGATACACTTGAAAAATATGAAAACACTTTTCTTTATTTTTTTTAGATTTTTTTTTAATCTAACTTCAATTATAAAATAATGATTTGTTTCTTTTTTTCAAATCGAAATTACTAGTAGATTTTTTTTATCAACTTTTAATTTTTCACTGAATTGTCACACTTGTTAAAAACTGTTTTAGAGTATAAACTGAGATTTCTCGCTGTCAGCCGGTGTAAAAAAATGTTGGAAGTCAGACGCTTCACGAGCCTAAAACACTGATCATTTATTGCTTTTTGCACGTTAAAATCACTTATTATTTTGCGTTTATTTGGTTGTGTGAAGGCGATTTTTTTAAATGTTAATTCACAGTGTTTAATTGATTTTTCTTTACTCGTAATAAAACGCAATCGAACAGCAGGATGAACACGACTTCCTATATCTCTCAATGATTTTTAATCATTCCGAACGGTGAATGTCATCAGCAAGATTGCGCAGACGCAATGAAGCGAGATTTCTTATTGGTTACTCGAATTACACTCAGGTTTGAATGAGAAAAGGATTCAAGTTTTTGCTTCGAAAAAAATTAATAATTGTTTTCAATTTTTTAAACGAAATTTTTATCGTTAATTTTTGAACGATACTTTTACCGTCTATTTTTAAAACGAAATTTTTACCGTCTATTTTTAAACGAAACTTTGACGGTCAATTTGTAAACGAAATTTTTACTGTCAATTTTCAAACGAAAAAAACTTTGTTTTTGAATTTAGTCGAAAAGAAATAAAAATAGGAGCTGATGAAGGGAAGGGAAATACATTTTTGTTTTTATTTGTTAAAATTTTGTTAATTGCTCGTTTTTTAAAATTTCTTTTTGTAGAAAAAAATCAGTCTTCAGAAAATCTTGTATTTTAAATTACAAATCTTTTCGTGTATTATTTTAATTGTCTTTCTTCTTAAAATTGTTTTTTAATTTGTTTATAATGTAAATTTGGTAATTCTGAAAAAAATTTGTAAATATTGAGATTTGATAAATTCATTGCTTTTTTGGAAAGAATTTTGTTTTTTTTTCTGTAAACTGAATCACCAGTCACTCTAAGTCAGTTAAATATATGCTATAAAAGTTATTATTATTATTATTATTATTATTATTGATATTATTATTATTATTATTATTATTATTATTGATATTATTATTATTATTATTATTATTATTATTATTATGGTTATTATTATTATTATTATTATTATTAATTACTTTGAGTCCACAACGTGTTTGATCAACGATTTCAGTTAAAACTATTTTTCTGTATGTTTTTGTTTTTCAGTTTTTATCTGAAAGGGTTAATTGAAATTTATTTTATTTAAAAAATTTTATAAAGAAAATTTTTATGCAAAAATGATGATGATGATGATGATAATGATGGTAATGAGGATAATAATGATGATTTAATATTTCGCTTGATGATATATTTTAAATTTTGATGTTTTTTTAATGTTCTTAAATGTTGATAAAACGTTGTGAACTTGAACCAGGTAAAAATGCGAGAAGAAATAATTTTCAAACTTCCATTGTGTGTTTTCAGAATTAAAAAAATTCTGTTTATTTTTAATGCTTTAATAATTACAAAATATCAGTATAAATATCTTTATATAGGCACAAGTTTATGTACATTGCAGTAGTCCCTCCAATATTTAAACCCCTTTCTCTTTGTTTATTGATAATTAAACTTTGTTTAATTTCGATTAACGTGTTAACTCTCATTAATGAAAGTTCCAAACTATGAAATTTAATATCTATTATTTCAACAATTCTGCACATTATTATTATTATATATAAACATTATGTACGCACGAATTTTATACTCTTTTAGAAAAAACATTCGTGAAAATTCTAAAAAATACAATTCTGTTGGCACTTTCTTATTGCAGAGTGCACTTTTTTCGAAACTTTTAATCTAATTAAAAGTCTAATGTACCTCTAGTTTCAAAAATAATTGTAGATTTTTATTTCTTGCTTTTTCATAAAGAATCCCTTCATAAGAGCTGGAACCATTGTTTCAACATATTTAACGTTATTTTTATAATTGTTCTTTTTGGTTATTTAATTGCTTTATAAACATTGTTTATAAATATTTGTCAATCCAAATTTTGCGTTTGGATGCAATATTTAATTGCTCGAATTTTTATCAGAGGAACTTTCAATTATTTTTGAACTTTTAATTAGTTTTGAACTTTCAAACACATAGTTTTGTGCTTTTAATAAGTAGAATTTTCAATTAGCAGAATTTTCCATTAGAAACATTTTAAATTATAGTACAATTTTGAATTTGTACAATTTTAAATTAGTACAATTTTGAATTTGTACAATTTTGAATTTGTACAATTTTAAATCAGTACAATTTCGAATTTTGTACAATTTTGAATAAGTAAAATTTTAAATTAGTAGAACAATTAAAAAATTCGCTTTGCAAAAATGCAACTGACAACACTTTTATTTAGTTAACGAAACGCGAATTAGTCGCTGAATAAATTATATCAAAAATGATGAAACTAGTTTTTTTATAACAACTTTTATGAAGAGATTCTTAGATCTTAAATAACTAATATAAATTTCATTAATACTCTCATCACATTTTTTTCATATCGCCTTCACCCTTTTCAATTATAATTTATAATAATAAATTTTGATAAGAAAATATGGATGGATTACTTAAGTACCCGAACATGTTATTGGATAGAAATAAAAACTGTCCCTCTTTACAGAAAAAGAAAATAATAAGAAAACTTTTAAAGAAATGAAATTAACAACTTTGGTTTCTCTAATCAAGAAATGTGGGATCTGAGTACAAATTTAAATCTATCCAAAACATTTTTAGCGAACCGTATTACATATAGTATATATATATTTAATTACACATTAACAGTAATGTAATAAATTTACATTTGAAAATTAAGCACATTTACAATAAAATCTTGTGTAAGTGGTCACACTTAATAATACCTTTAACTTTCCCAAAAAATAAAAGTGTTAATTCATTCAACTTGAAACCGTTAATGCTGATCTTTTCGAATATTTAAATATTCTTGATAATAATTAATGTTAATCAATAAATTAATATTAATTTGTCAATAATATTGATTTATAAATTAATATCAATGTTGATCTGTAAATTAATATAGATATTGATCTATAAATTAATGTCAATATTGATTTATAAATTAATATCAAAATTGATTTATAAATTAATATGAATATTGATTTATAAACTAATATCAAAATTGATCTATAAATTAATATCAATATTGATTTATAAACTAATATCAAAATTGATCTATAAATTAATATCAATATTGATCTATAAATTAATATCAATATTGATTTAAAAATTAATACTAAATCACGTATTTTGAGATATTCGAATTTACACAACATTTTTCGTGTTCAGAAAAATAGAGCCTAATACGTTACATTACTTCAAAGTAATTAGGACTTAAAATTGCAGTAATTGCAGGTACCGTGATTTTCATTTTTTAGGAAGATATTCTTCAATCGGAAGAAAAATACATGTATTAAAAAAATACTTTGGAAGTGAAGCTTAAATATGTGCGAAATAAAATAAGAAAAAAAAATAATAAATGCTTCGACATTTCTCGCTTACTTTTTTTTCTTTACGATCAATATTATTGACATTGCTTTTTAGCCGCAAATTTCCGAACCATAGGAAAAATGCGAGAAAAAATCGTTATAATGAAATTGCTGTTGATCGATAAACGTTTTTGCTAAAAGTTAATATTTTTTTCTCTATTTCGTTTAGATGCATGAATAACAAAACACAAAATAACAACAAAGAAAAGTGAAGGATACCAAATATTTTGTACGTATTTCTCGATTACGGTCAAGCACACAATTTTTTATTTAAAAGAAAAAGAAATTCTATGCACTTTAACATCATTTTTTTAATTTTAGAGATTTATGTATTTTTTTGATTATTTTTTATTATTTCTTTTAAAAATTTTCTTAAGCTTTATAAACTTTTCTCAAAGCTTATGTAAACGAAATTTGAATATTTGTTTAATTAGTGATCATTGGTACTTGGTTGAAGTTCACGTTTTATTAATGATTAACAAAAAATTAATATGTCATCAAGCGAAATATAAACATTTTTGCCTAAATATTTCTTTCATAAAATTTGTTAAAAGAAAATTTTTAAAAATACTTTTAACATACAAATTGAAAAAAGAAAAAATAAAAGAAAGAAAAAGAAAAGAAAAAATACATAGGGAATTATTTTTAATTGAATTCATTGATCAAAAACGCTTTGAACTTCAACTTCGTTTTATAGTTTAAGCAAAATTTGTCCATCAGACAATAAAGGATCTTTTGTAAAATTTTTGTTTATCAAAAACACATTGTGCACTTGACCAACATATTTTTCGAAGCAAAAGACATTTGTATTTAACCAAAAGTCATCTCGTAAATTCTTATAAAATACATCTAATCAATTGTTCGTTTTATCAAATGAATCCTCTGAGTTGAACTATTTCTCACGCTTATATTAAAATCCACCCAGAATCAAAATTGCCATAATCATTTTACGAGAACTTTGTATCACGCATTGAAAATATTGTTACCTTTATCTCAATTTATGATAAATAAACATTTAACGTTTCTCTCGATATTTTTGTTAGAAAAGAAAAAAGAATATCATAATGATTCTGGGAAGACTTGAAAGAATTAATCACAGAAAGAGCTTGAATTTGTCTCAAAGGGCATAGAGTTATTAGGCATCCAACACTAGTCTGTATATCTTAGGTCAAATTTGAATTGCACTATTATCGCTTGTCACCCCATTTGACTTTCAGGTTCAGCTTTACAGTCTTGCATCGTTAGAATGTAAGGCACTACACTAGCTACACTGACTTTACCAATAAGACCCGCAAAAAACAGATCTTCCAATACTCTCGGATTAATTGAACGCAAAGGAGCAAGTTTCAAAAGTAGACGAGGTAGTCTATCAGATCCCACTCGCTGTTGTAATTCATTCCAAGCCGCTTCTTGAAACTTTTCCACTTTCTTTCTCCAAATCCCTGCCAAAACATTATCTGCAAAATTAGAGAAAACATTGTGCATTTCATTTTGGGTTGTATGGTAAAACGATTTTCACATGGCTCCATGTGAAATAAACGGCTCCATTCGCCGTAAATGTTTTGATCCATATGGTGTAAATATTTTGTTCCATATGGTGTAAAAATTTTGCTCCATATGATGTAAAAATTTTGCTCTACATTCCACAAACATTAGTTTAGAAAAATAGGATTTACATTCCCGTTTTTGCTGAACAACTTTGCTGAACAACTTTGGTATTTTGCGTTGGTCCAAAATTGTAAAATAAGATTGATAAACAATAGTTAATTACCTGCACTGAAGAGTGTCAAAGCCTTGAGATAGGCATACTCGACAGTGTCGACTTGCAGTTTGTGGAGAGAACCCACGCAGTCCTGAAGACGGCAAATGTGTTCCGTGATCGCCTTCACTTTATTCGCTGTTATTTTTTCTTGGGCAATACTAGCCTGTAGGTGATTTATAATCGACGTCAGGATACTAGGAAGCGACAACGTATAAGCACATTGTGCTAATCCCAAGGTGAAAAGTTGACCCCAAGAACTGCGAACCAGCATTGTCTGTACATCCGAACTGGAAAAAAGAAGGTTTCATTTGGCTTTTTGACACTCAAGATTTTGCATCCAGGTATAGATTCCGTTTCCTTAAGTTTCAAGACTAAAGACTCCGTTTCTTTAAGTTTTCAACCCATATAAGATTCCATTTCTTCAAGTTTTGACATCAATTAAAGACCCCGTTTTCTTTAATTCCGAGACCAATTTAAAACCCTCGTTAAGACCCCGTTTCATTAGGTTTTCAGTCCAAATTAAGAGTCTGAATTCTTCTTCTTAGTAATGTGAAGAATTCAGACAAATTTTGGGATAGATTGGCTTTTTTTGTTTTAAAGAGATAGACATCTTCAAACTTGATTTACTTGAGAGATAATTAGAGGAAGTTGGTATTTGTAAATTAAAGAGTGAGATACATACGGAAGAGACTGGAAGGCTGGGATCCCTCTGGCCCAATGAACTGACAAGAACAAAAGCCTTGCGGCACTTTCGCATATGTAATGTATCGATAAGTAAGCCGGGGCAGGACTAGGTGCTCTTAACTCAAATATTGTGTGCCTTTCCGACAGCAACTGACCAGTCCACTCTTCTTCTGATTCGCCTGAGCCATTCACGGTCTGCAAAAAATATCAATTTTTCATTTTTAGTAAAAAGAAAAGAAGCCCCTACTCTTTAAACATGAATCAGTGGAACCTAAATGACTCTTAGTGATAAGTGGCTGCTAATTCAAATCAGCGTCTACACGGACAGAAAATTTTGGTAAAAATCCCCGTGCTGTTCTCCACAAAAACGTGAAAATGTCTAGTTAAACAAATTTTAAAGAGCTGCCTAACAACTTTTACCAGATTTTCTATAATTTTTGCCAGATTTTCTATCATTTTTACCAGATTTTCTACAATCTTTGCCAGATTTTCTATAATGTTTGCCATTTTTCTATAATTTTCACCAGATTTTATATAGTTGTCTAGTTAGACAAATTTTAAAAAGCTGTCTAACAATTTTTACCACATTTTCTATAATTTTTACCAGATTTTCTATAATTTTGATGAGAAATCTGGTAATAATTATGGGTAATCTGGTAAAAATTGTGAGTTAGAACGGTAAACTTTTCGATATACCAGACTTCCTATTATTGTTACGAGAAATGTGGCAAAACCAAATGAAAATTCTGGCAAAAAAGTATTCTATCTAAAACATAACCCAAAAAATCGCTGACTGTCAACATATGCACTGATTTTGATTTAGAAAGTACTTTATTGTTTTCCTACAGCTTCTAAAAATTATTCCCAATCTCATTTAGCATCTAAGCATGATTCCTAATGTTATTTGGTTTCTATGAAAATGATTTTCGATCTTGTTTAGTTTCTACAAATGATTTACGATCTTGTTTAGTTTCTACAAATGATTTTCGATCTTGTTTAGTTTCTACAAATGATTTTCGATTTTGTTTAGTTTCTACAAATGATTTTCGATCTTATTTAGCTTCTAAAAATGATTTCCGACCCCATTTACTTTCTAAAAATGATTCCACCATCGAAAAAAAAAGGTAAATGATATCATTTAGCTTCTAAAAACTAAGTTCTTATCTAGCTTTTAAACATTATTCCTATCATTTAGCTTCAAAAAATTATTCTTGTTCGCATTTTGTTTGTAAGAATAATTTCCGTAGCTATTTAGCTTCTAAAATTGATTTCCTATATCATATTGGGTCATTGGGATCTCCGTTGACATGATACTCCGTCTGGTGAGACGCTTTGTAACTACAAAGAATCATACACTGTGCATTTATTTTCACCTAGCGGACAGAAAGGTAACTACAATCAGAGTTTTCACCTTTCTGGTTTATCTCGCGCACTCTTTTCAACTTCTTTACTTGTCAATAGGATCTAACAGAAATATATTATAATATTTTGCTTTAACAGTGTCAGCGAGTGTCAACGGAAACAGATTTTTCAAAAAATTAGAACATATTGTGAACTGTAGGAAAATTCTTCTAAAATAACAAAAGAATTTCTTTCTGAAATCCTCTCTTAAATAACGGAATAATTTCTTTCTGAAATAACGGAATAATTTCTTTCTGAAATAACTGAATAATTTCTTTCTGAAATAACTGAATAATTTCTTTCTGAAATAACTGAATAATTTCTTTCTGAAATAACAGAATAATTTCTTTTTGAAATAACAGAATAATTTGTTTCCAAAATGGCGAAAGGATTTGTTTCTAAAATATCGAAAACGAGTAATTATCATTAAGAGTGATTAATACTAACATCTCCAATGAGCTTGGCCATGCTGTCCAATGCATGAGAAATGAGCAGTCGCTCCCGAGCTAAAGTCAGAGCATCACTGAGATCACTATCACTGCTCTGATCCTCCATGCTGGGACTTTCAGGTTGTTCCCACGTAGGAGCCGCCTCGGGAGCAGGTTGTTGTGGTTCTGGTTTTACTCTAGGTCCCCGATTTCCTCCTTTCGCTCCAGTCGAGTCGCCCAATACTGGTTTCCGCTCATGTTGAACCGCTGCAACATTCCAAGCTTACTGATGTTTATTATATCCAACAATTCCCTCTTGAATTCAATTACCACTTTGTTGTCATTGTACTAATTTTTACTGCCCTAATCTTACGAATTATGATCATGATTTTTTTTTAATGAAGTTTGGCTAATGCGTTTACGCAGAAACGGGAAGCATGACAAGGTGTTCGCGTCAAAAAGATAATTATGATCATTATTATGACAATATAGTCAATCGGTATGTGGTCAGGTATAATGTACAATATATTGTACCTGACTACTTGTCGATTGACCGATCTACGATTGACTTGTCGATCTACGATTGTTATTGATTATAGTTACGTTTATAATTATTGATTATAGTTACGTTTATAATTATTGATTATAGTTATTGATTATAATTACGATTATAATTATTGATTATAGTTACGATTATAATTATTGATTATAGTTACGATTATAATTATTATCAAATCATGGATAGAAGAAACAACATGGAATGGAAGAAAAAATGATCTAGTTATTATCAAACATCTTATGGTAGAAAAGGTAAACAGGAATTGTTTGCTGTTTTTCCACGTCAGTGTTAGTTAATAAGATGTTAATTAAAAAACTCACAATCGCTCCGCATGCCCATTGCGAGACATTTTTGAAGCCTGCAATACTGGCAACGGTTTCGGTGGTGTTTGGTAACTTCACAGGATTTATTTCCTCGGCATTGGTAGCCAAGTTGCTTACGAATACTGCGTTTGAAGAAACCCTTGCACCCTTCGCAACTAATGGCGCCATAGTGTCTTCCACTCGCCCTATCTCCACAAACCACGCAAAGTTCCAAAGATAATCCCAGTCCAAGAGAACCCCGCACATCTCTGGCTAATTTGATCTAAAGAAACAAAAATTCAAATAATGTTAAAGCTCATTCAGTGGAACCTATCATATCCGAAACCATCATATCCGAACAAGTGTTCTGTAATTGGCTTATGAATTTAAAATTAACCAATGAACATAAATTGTACAAAAATATGACGTTTTTGATTGGGTACCCATCATATCCGAACATCCTCCATATAATTCGGATTATATCCGAACATTCTGCATATAATTTGGATTATATCCGAACATCCTCCATATAGTTTGGATTATATCCAAACATCCTCCATATAGTTCGGATATGATAGGTTCTACTGTAATTAAATTGGTAAAAAGATACGGATCAGTATTGGAAGAATTGTTCTTCGGAAAATTGCCTATTGTTGTTTGCAAAATTGCCTTTTGTTCTTGGCAAAATTACCTCTTGTTATTCGCAAAATTAGTTCTTGTTGTTAGCAAAATTACCTCTTGGAAAAATGAGGTTTTCTTCTTAGCAAAACGAGGTTTTGTTACTACTTTTGTACTAATACCTAATTTTGCTGAAAATTGGGTTTTGTTTTTATAGTAAAATTAGGTCTTGTTCTTGGCAAAATATGTTTTATCCTTAGCGAAATTACATTTTATTATTAGCAAAATTACCTTGAGGAATAAGCAAACGAATTGAGTAATTATTCTACGAAATTTAAATTAAATTTAAATTTACTTTAAATTTAAATGTCAAGGGAAATTTTAGGGCATCAAAATTTAAGCATTAGTTGAGAGATCGATAAAGTTTGAAGTGCAAGCAAATTTACAAGGAAAGACCAATTTGGTAAAAATCCTTATGCTGTCCCATAATTGTAAATCATAATTAGCTTAATTGCTTCATAAGTAGTAGTTACGGAATACTTTTAAGTCTCTTTTCCTTAAATGAATAATAACCTCTGCTGCACAAGGATCATAAGAAGGAGAGCATAGATCTTCTAAAGATTATAAATTTATGAAATCTTAAAATCAGTAGTTGCTCGAACACAGGTAAACGAATTTCTCTGAACAAAAATCAAGTTACAAAAATCATTTCTCTTCGAGAAAATAATTTATTTTAAAAACAAAATAGAAAAAATCAAAGCAACTTCTTATAATAAAAGTAACTTCTTAAATAATACAACTTAAACAATACAACTTTAGCAATACAACTTTAACAACACAATTTTAACAATACAAATTTAACAATACAACTTTAACAAGACAAATTTAACAATACAACTTTAACAATACAATTTCCTGTAATCATTATCAACTAAATTGTTACAGACAATTCTTTGAATATTTTTTGTGGGCATGATGGTATAGATCATAAGTACGAATTGATTGATTATAGATACGGAATATTATGAAATTAATACAAAAAATACGATACAAAAAATCAATTATTTAAATAGCAATTGAGAAAACAAGACTGTTATTATTAGTCATGAAATTAATGGTAAATACAAATAAAAAGGGAAAGTGATAATCATCGAAATAAATAAAAATAGAATGAATCCCAGTCTGGTTATTGGAACTCTATAATCATGATTATTGGGTCGTTTACCTTGCATGCATTATTTATACATTTTTTGTACAAATCTTTATTTAAAGGAGGAAAGATTATTCTTACCTCGACATCTGAATTACTCAGGTGTTCAATACCAGAATGTAAATGTACCATTCCAGGATGATGACTCACATTACGAAATTCTCTTCCCATTTTGTGATCTGATTTGTCATCGTGTAAACTGTCCATGTGATTGCTTTGATCTCTATCCAAATCGCGCTGAAAAGTCACATTTTTCATCATAATCCCATTAAATTACAAGTACTTTGTCAAATTCAAAAAATCGAGACAGAATTTCGCTTCTTTTTATTTCGAAATTGAAATTCTGTTTTCAATTTCAATTTTTACTTTGTAAAGAATGTAACAAAGGGGTCAAAATGTGTCTAAAATCGTGTGACGTAATTTAGGGATGAAGCCCATAAGAAAATACATTTTCTTGCGTAATACTGTGCTCTAAAAACTCGATTTTTTACGCACTAGTGCGTAAAATGTACTTTTAGCGCACTAGGGGGAATAAAAAATTGAGTTTTTAGCACATCGTTGTACACATTTTTTGTGTGTAAAATCTACCTTAAAGGTTTTAAAAGTTTTTGTAAAATCTTTGAAAGAATTGAAAGCTTTTGCGTAAAATCTTTGAAGGAACCGAAAGCTTTTGTAAAATCTTTAAAGAAATTAAAAGCTTTTGTTAAATCTTTACAATATTTGAATACTTTTGTAAAATCTTTGAAGGAATTGGAAATTTCAGTAAAACCTTCTTTGAAGGCTTTAAAAATGTACATTAAAAAAAAAAATTATTTGATTTAAATAACCATTTACTTGTCTATTATCAAATAAATATTCATTTGAACCAAGTAATTATTATTTGAATCAAATAAATGGCATTTGAATCAATTATTTCTGTTAATGGACAAAAAAAAAATAAATGGTTATTTGAATCAAATAAATTTTATCTTTAGTGTATTATTTTGAAAAAACATTCTAATCACCATGGCTGGATGATGAGTTAAATTACGGAAATCTCTTCCCATTTTGTGGTCCAGTTTATCGTCGCATAAATTCTCGACTTGATCATCGTGGTCAGTTTCCAAATCTCTCTGAAATTTGATATTCAAGTGAAGTTTAAAAATATTTTAAGAAAGGATAATCTCAATAAAGTGTATTATTATTACATCTGTATCAGCATCTCTCGAATGATCGGCACTCATGTGATGAGATAATCCTCTAAAATCCATTCCAATTTTATGTTCCTCGTTTTCGTGATCTCGGTCTCTATGGTCTCTATCCATTTCTCTCTGAAATCAAAAAAATAGAGCATTCTAGTAAAATTGTCACTACGAAACTTGTACATTTTTTCCACTGTAAAAAGTAATTTTCTTTGCCATTTTCGAATTTAGTCTTCTACTCGAAATTACTTATTCTTTTTTTTTGCTTCCTCATAGGGAAGCCTTGTTTATTTTTATTATACCTCTATGTGTACCCTTTTGGGCTTTTTAACATATAGCCCCACAGTTTTTTTTCTATAAGTTCCCATCCCCTTCCCTCTAACTTGCGTCCGTAGCCGACTTTAATTAGAACTACTCGTATTCACCTGGCCCTTTCAAACCAGAGTTAAGGAAAACTTCGAAATTACTTTTAGAAGCAGAATTTTCTCGTAAAGGTCTAAAGTGTGCTTTTAAAACGAGAATATAAAAAGTGGTTTCAAAAAGTCCTATAGCATTTTTTGAAAATTTAGATAAAGATTAGATAAAGATTAAATGATTTATGAAACTATCTTTGAATTCTGCAAACCGACTCTCAATTGTTACGACAAATTTAAAGAAATCTTTGATGCATGCAAATTTTTGTCTTTGATTCAAAAGAATATTTCTTTGACCCTATATTAATAGTAGAATTTTTTTGATTTTAAGCATAAATTTCTTTAAATATAATAAAATTTCATTGAATCGTAGAACATTTTTTGAAATCAAAGAAACCTTTTTTGAAATCAAAGAAACCTTCTTTGAAATCAAATAAACCTTTTTTGAAATCGAAGAAACCTTTGATTAAAAAGATTATTATTGATTTATAGATTTTATTTAAATTATTGATGAGAATGTAAAAATTGATTTTAAATCAAAACAGAGAAGCCGAAGAATGTTATTTCTTTGAATTAAAAGAACTTTTTTTGCGTGCACTATATTGAAATTTAATTATTATTCCGATGCTGAGTGCATCTGAAAAACAAACATTCTATTGGTCTTTATTGGTGCAAAATTTACGAGTATTTCTTTATCGTCAATTTCTTGTGCAGATAATTGCGATAAAAAAAATTATCATACACATGTTAGATCCTGATGTTAAGATATTTGACCTTGAAATTTGCATCATAGGTAGTCTCTGTTATGACCCGAATCATTTGATCAGGTCAATTTACTTCACTCGTAATTATTAACGGTATGTAAGTGCATCTCCTGGAAGTGGATATTCTTATGAATACCATTACAGTTCTTGTAATTAGCCTTGATATTAAATTTATTGATTCAAAGTTTCTAGTAGTGAATTTCTATTAACAAGACTACATGCCATAGAAAAAAATATGTTACAAAAAAAAATATGTTCTAGAATCTACAATAACCCAAAACTTCAATTATGTTTGTTTTTATATTGTATGTATTTTTATATTGATAAATTCTTTACCATATATTTTACTTTAACATATATTTATTGTAATTATGTGAAAAGAATTGTAATTATATGTGAAAAGAATTGTAATTATATGTGAAAAGAATTATAATTATATGTGAAAAGAATTGTAATTATATGTACAAAAAATTGTAATTACATGAAAAAAACAAATCTTCTTGAGGAAGCAAAAATTGTACATTTTACATTCTCATCAATAATTTGAGAGTGTATTTTATTAAAAAATGCCTCAATAATTTGAATTTAAGGAGTACCTCTTAAAAACTTGTCAACTGTAGTAATACGGGTACATTGTGGTAAAATTGATAAAATGTTTCAAACATATTCCTGTACGAATGAATATTCATGAATAGAGAAAAAGCGCAGCATTAAAAAGGTTGAAATTTGCATTTTGTTGCTTTTTTGTTGTTGTAAAAGGAAAAAAATACTGGTGAAATGGAATCCTTCTAAGATCTTAGAGATTAGGCCAATCTTTGCACAGGTTTCCAATGTACCTGAAGTATGCAGCGAAGGCATGTTGCAAGAACTAAAACTAGAGCATTTGCTCTCTTGTCGTCGCATTCTCCTTCTTATTCTCTCCTTTAGAGTGTTTTAAGAGGTGAAAGAGATGGCCCCAAGACCTCCTGATTCTTGGGTTGATGACTCGGAACACCCAAAGAAAAGCTTCTTTAATTCCAAGAAAACATCTTACTCAACAATAACTTGTTTATATCCCAATGTCTCTCTAAAAAGACACGATTTTTCCATTTAAACATAATGCTCCTTCCAATGTACGTGCTTCCCAATGACAACAACGTATTTTTTCATTTTCTTCCCGCTCAATTAGCTTCTTTAATTTTTTAAACAACACGAAAATCAGATACAAACACAAATTATCATAAAATTCGTATTTTTCGGTTAAGAATCTTTCTATTGAGAAATGTTGAATTTCATTCATTTCACGGAAAGATTTTGCTTTCGTTAGATAAAGAAACAAATTTCATTTTTTTGCAAGTTTTTTTAAGGTTTCATTTTTATTTTTGTTTCTAAGGTTTTTTTTTTGTTTTTAAGGTTTTTTTTTGTTTCTATTTCTAAGATTTTTTTTTGTTTTTAAGGCTTTTTGTGTAAATTTACTAACTTGCTAAACTAACAGTCTTTTAGATTTCGTTAACACTGTTTTTGGTATACCAGAGAAATTTGTGTTCCCTTTGTTGATTAAGAAGAGAAAAAAAATGAGACATGTGTGAATGGAACCCTGACCAATAATCTCAGTGTCTTGAATTTTAGATGCTTCTCTCATTCACGCAACGCATAATCTTTTGTTGCTAAGGCAATTTAGAAAGGAAATTATTTTGCAGAAAACCTGTAACAGTTCCGTTGTCAAGGATAAAATTTGCCTGAATATTAAAAAAGTTCTTCTAACGAATTTAGACGCAATACATTTTCTTTTTTTCAACTTTTGAAAAATGAAGATTTCAACTTTTAAAAAATGCAGATTTCAATTTTTGAAAAATGAAGATTTAAATGTTCAAAAATGAAGAAATTCTCTTTATTAACAATTAACCCTCGAAGATTGGATTTATAGTTTTAAAGCTACGCATTAGTTAACCTTTTATAATGGGTCTAAATTCTAAATCTATTCGCTCGGGAAAAGTTGAAAGGTTACTTAGAACCTAAGAAGAATGTCTTAAAAGTTTATATTTATAGATGCTAATTATACAACCTAAGTGCTTTTGAAGATTCAACGGCACATAATAAAGATGGACACGTCCTTGTGAGTTTCCAATTTCTCAATTGCCAAATCTCAAGGGAAATCTGTCTTTTCAGTCAGGTCAGAGGTTAAGGGTCATAAATATTTGAGACATTTTTGAAAATAATTTATAGATACAGATAGCATAGGAATTTTGAATAATAAAGATAAATCTATGAGCGTACATAGTAACTTTCCATCTCTGTAAAGTACTATTTACATTTAGCTTAAATCATTATCATTACTACAAATTTTCACTCATTTTTTTGCAATTCAATAGCTAATAATTCAGTAGATCTTAATTGTTTTACCAAACTTGTAAATGAAAATTTACAACAACAAAAACTAAAAGCAATTATCACAAATTTATTAACATTTTGCGTTTGGAACCTTCTCACTAATTCAGATCTCGAGATTTGTAAATACTGTTCTTAATACCTTTTCAATTACAATTTTAAGAATTATTTTCGAAATGATCTTAAGAATTATTTTCAATATTAAGAATTGTTTTCGAAATTAAAAATTATTTTCGAAATTAAGAATTATTTTCGAAATTAAGAATTATTTTCGAAATTAAGAATTATTTTCGAAATTAAGAATTATTTTCGAAATTATTTGGGGGACTATTTTGAAAATTATTTTGGGAATGATTTTGAAAATAACTTTGAGAATTATTTCAAGTGGAAACAAAAAATTAGAATTAGAAAATTAATCAAGTAAAATGCAAATTACATAATAAATTCGCATATATTTGACTTGCATGTTTCAAGTATTAAAATCGTTCCATCACAAGCAGTTAAACCAGATCAAATTCAATTAATCATTTATTAAAGCAGGTTGCGCTACTTGTTAGTAAAAAATAACGGTAGTTTTTTAATAAAAATTAGATTTGCCACAACGGTTTTAATTTATTAAAATCTCTTACTATATATATAAACACGTAGTTATTGTCTTCTAGCTACTAATGTTTATAGGCTCACAAAATGATTGCCGTCTTATTGTTAAATTTAGACCTCCACACGTTGCATTAATGTATTTTAAAATACAATCAATCTCTTCCCTATAAATAACGCATCCCGCAATTTAAACAAAAGAGCCAACGTTTATTATTAAAACTGATTAACTCGGAAAGTATTTCGGTAAATTGAACCGCGAAGAGTTAATTTTCGTTTCAATTAACTTCTTTTCGAACTTTAGATTTATTTTAGAATTTTATTTTTATTTTTTTAAAATTATTTTTCTTATTTTATTATTATTATTATTACTATTATTATTATTATTATTATTATTATTATTATTATTATTATAAAAACAATTATGTTAAGGTCTTACGTTTTTCTTTTTACTAAAATGTCAGTAGTAAATCAATCATTTATTCTTTACTGAATGATTCAAAATTGTTTATCTAGCACTTGTTATTTAACCGCAGAAATAATTAAACTTATAAGCTCAATCATCTTGCTGTATATTTATATAAAGATACAACAAGAAGATTGATTGACTAATGATTGATTGTCACAACCATAAATTAATTGAATTTAATTTTCCTACTGGGTCAAAAATTAATAAAAGTACAATTATTCTTAGTAATAATCCATCATTTAGATGTAAACAAAACCCAAACATTTATTCTCGTTATATCAAGACACGAATTTTACTCTAATATGTATTTTTGTGTATAATACACAACCAAAATTTTGTTTTGGCCTCTAGTATGTATTTTTGTGTATAATACACAACCAAAAATTAATTTTGGCCCTCTAGTATGTATTTTTGTGTATAATACACAACCAAAAATTAGTTTTGGCCCTCTAGTATGTATTTTTTTGTATAATACACAACCAAAATTTTATTTTGGCTCTCTAATATGTATTGTTGTGTATAATACACAACCAAAAATTTGTTACTGCATATAGTCACAAAAAATGTCCTTTCGTGGTTGCATAATTTGCATACATGGTATGATTTTATAAGTAATGTGTCCACATGAAAAGGGCCCACTTTGTCCATTTTATGATAATCGCAATTTTCCAAAAGTGTTTCAGATTTTGGAATTTTTGTTGTTACAAAAAATTCTTGTTTTGTTATTGAAAATCATAGTACTGAGTGTTCTGTGTCGAAATATGTCTTTATTATAACTATATATGAATTAAGAATACGTAATAACTTTGTTTTAAAATGTTAATATGGGAGTTAATGGCTAACTTGAACTTTAAACTCGTTTTTCTCAAAATTTGGCTCTTGACACTTCGAATTTTGGTTCTTGACACTTTTAATTTTGGTTCTCAACACTTCTAATTTTGATTCTTGACCCTTCTAATTTTGATTCTTGACACTTCTAATTTTGATTCTTGACACTTCTAATTCTTGACACTTCTAATTTTGATTCTTGACACTTCTAATTTTGATTCTTGACACTTCTAATTCTTGACACTTCTAATTTTGATTCTTGACCCTTCTAATTTTGATTCTTGACACTTCTATTTCTTGACACTTCTAATTTTGATTCTTAACACTTCTAATTTTGATTCTTGACACTTCTAAGTTTGGTTCTTTGCCACTTGGTGAATTTTCCATCTATCAAGACATCTTAAAATCTTGAAAATTTATTTAAGAATAAGGTCATGTAGATTCAATGGTGCCAAAGTGGGCCCTTTTCATACGGATGAAGACAAATATTAAGGAGTAAAAACAAATATTCAAGAAAAATTGAATATTAATTAAATTGTGAATAATAAGGTATTATAGTCAATTAGAACCGTGATTTTGGAAACTTGTCAAGTTCGAAAGTTTAGGTGTAAGAGTTTAGGTACAAGAGTTTAAGTGTAAAAGTTTAGATAAAAGAGTTTAAGTATATAAAAGTTTAGATAGAAGAGTTTAAAATTTCATGAGTTTAAATTTAAGCATATAAAGATTATTAAAATTAGTATAATATCTCCAATACGATTAGACAATAAAGCTAATATTTTAAGTGTAAAAGTTTAGGTAGAAGATTTAAGTGTAAAAGTTTAGGTAGAAGATTTAAGTGTAAAAGTCTAGGTAGAATATTGAAGTATAAAAGTATAGGCAAAAGAGTCAATTGCAAAAATTTAGGTAGAAGAGTTAAGTGTAAAAGTTTAGGTAGAAGAGTTAAGTGCAAAAGTTTAGCTGCAAGAGTTTAGGTGCGAGAGAATAAAAGTGTTTTGAAAAGCAGATGTTAGACTTGTGGCATAGAATTTTAATTAGAGCAATGACATGACAGAAATAGGGTTAAAAGACAAACTAACTCGAGTTTTACATTGAGAGAAGAAAGCGTTGATGAGATTCTGGCCGTCAGTGGGATCCGACCGTTCACCAGCGGCCGTACCTAACCACGAAAGGTCACTATAAGTTGAAAGTGTATCCAAGTGTATCCAAGTGGCCATTGCTACATTTTCGTTCACTTCTCTCTGAATTGACAAAATTGCACCCAAAACAACAAAATCCCTCAATGCACAAACCAAAATCCCGCGAATAATTCTTGATCGATTTATCATTTCAATACGCTACCTGTTGTTACTGGTGCGCTCATATCAGCGTTGCGTGTCGGCGTTCGGGTCACGCACGTTCTTGAAATAAATCTGGCTGCTGGTCAATGTGGACGCGACGAGATCACTCCAATTGCATTAGAAATGTCAACTTTTCATTAGAAGAATGAGAAAGACGAATAATTTGGTGATAAAGTCGCTCGAGAAATGATTAATTGCACAAGCCTTGAATGGAAAGAACGAGGATGTCGACACCGTGTCGTTACAGTTCGAAATGCCGGAGCTTAAAGCCTGCAACCTTGCGCAGGTGAACGCAGGCAGACACACCACACAGACAAGTAGGCAGGCCGTTCTCTGCGCTGGCAGGTTGGCAGGTCACTCTCTTGTGCTCCATGATACGACCAGGTGCGTTCGTTTCATCCGGTCTGAGCTGCTACCCAGTACATTGGTACGAGAACAGTAGTGCAGCTTCTCGTTATGTCACGAATCACAAGCAATCACAAGACAAGCACACTCATCACTTATCAGTTCAATTCCAATTCCATTGTCCTCGATTGCTTTTTGACAATTAAATGCATGCCTACGCGCACAGCTGGGAGTGGCCTGGCTCATTAAAAAATAGACCGTTTACCTTGAATCTTAAGACTCGTGTTAACTAACGGAGTACCGGATATTCTAGCCAGGAGATAAGGAACACTTTTCATTTTTTCCCGTTCTAGGCTTTTTTCTCTATATTCCTATTTCTCGGGTTTTATTCAGTTTTCTTTCAAAATTCCTTTTCTTTTTAGGTTGTTTTTGGCTTTATTTAAGATTTGTTTTTGGGTTTGTCTAGCACTTGTTTTTGGGTTTATCTAAAAATTGTTTTTGGGTGTATCTAAAACTTGTTTTTGGGTGTATCTAACACTTGTTTTTGGGTTCATCTAAAACTTGCTTTTGGGTGTATCTAAAACTTGTTTTTGGGTTCATCTAAAACTTGTTTTTGCTTGTATCTAAAACTTGTTTTTGCTTGTATCTAAAACTTGTTTTTAATTTTAATGGAAAGAAAATTCTGGTAAAAATTCCCGTGATATTCACTGTAAAAGTGAATCGTCAGGTAAATTTTAGCATGCTAGTTTACAATTTTTACCAGAATTTTCACAAAGATTATAGGAAATTTAGTATAGATTTCAAAATTTGCGATTCAAACATATCATGTCCGTATCATATCTTTTTCCTAAGTGCATCAGGCTCCAAAAAGATTTCAAAATTACAGTAATCTTAACCAGATTTTCTATAAATTTTAAGAGAAATCTGGTAAAAATTGTGAGGTAGCACGGTAAAATTTGCTTAACTAGACATTACGATGCTTTTATGCTGACTAGCACGGGAATTTTCTTTTCAAGCAAAGTTTGTTTTTGGTTTCATCTAGAGCTTGATTTTGGCTTCATCCAGGTTTTAATGTTTGGTTATGCCTACAACCTACTTTTTGGCTTTATTCGGACTTGTTTTTGCCGTCACCTAGAGTGAAAGAGGCTGGTTTTTTACTTCATTCTGATTTGATTTTAGTTTCAATAAGAGATGATTTGTGTACCTTCACCCAGAGTTGTGTTTTTTGGTTTCATCCATGTTTGTTTTTTGGTTTCTTCCATGTTTGTTTTTTGGTTTCATCCATGTTTGTTTTTTGGCTTCACCCATGTTTGTTTTTTAGCTTCTTTCAGGCTTATTTTTGGGTTCATTTATAGCCTTTTTTGGCTTCAAAAAGATTTATTTTTGCATCCATCCTCAGAGTTATTTTTGGTTTATCCAAATTGGGTTTTGGCTTCATCCTGATTTGGCTTCATTGATGGTTGTTTTTCTTTAGTTTCATCCAGAGTTGTATTGTAGGTTTCATCTAGGTTTGTTTTGTATTTCATGGAGCCTTGTTTTGGGCTTCAGCCGGGTTTGTTTTTAGTTTCACCAAAAATTGTTTGTTTTAATTTCACCTGCAGTTGTTTCAATGGTTTCACCCGGACCTGTTTTTAGTTCCCTCCAGCGTTTTTTCGCTTTCGTTTAGATTGTTTTGGGAAGTTGTATGTAGTTTATCTTATAAAATTCGTTTTATTGAATTATACTATCTGTGACATAATTTTATTCCTAAAAAAGCAGCTCACGAGATATCGAGTATATTGCTAACGGAAACGTGATATGATGAATAAGCATTTGCATATAGTTGTATGTAAATGATTTTTGTTTACGTTATAGTGTCAATCAGTAAAAGTTGTTATAATAAAAACAATTAATAAAGTTCCTAATAAAAAGTTTCTTTACACTTTTGATGCAACAAAATAGAAAAGTTCTATTACTCAATTCAATAAAAAACTTCCAAGTAATTACCAAAATGCATTTTGATAACTAAGTTAATAATTTGTAATCATTTCGTAATAATTTGTAATAATTTGTAATAATTTCTAATTATTTGGATGCATTTTGGCAACAAAGTTACCATTTTGGTAATTGGATGTTTTTTATTTTTACAATGTTGAGGAGTAGTTTAGAATTTGAAATCATGAACACTGCTGATTGATAATTTAATTTCTTGATACTGCCAGAAGGTTAAAACACACTTTGAAGAGTTTTGAACAATTCGAAACATTCTTCTAGCGCAAGGCATGTATTTTAGCTGATAAAAAAACAATGTTCTTAATATTATCAGTGTCATTCGATAAACAGAGGCAGTGTTGAGCACGCTTGCATATGCGAATGAAGAAGCTGATAATACTTAATAGGTAGAAAAATAAAACTCTCATTCTGAATTGTTTCAAAGCCTATTTCTATCACCTGTGTATCAAGTATGTTTTCAATTTTGTAATTTTTTTGTTTACAAATTCCTTTTAAATATCAGAAATCCTGTCTTCTGATTTCAAATTTTCTATCCCAGGAATATTTCAAGAAACAATTTTGTATGAAAATCCCTTTTTTATTACATAAAAGAAATTGAAAATCTTTACATGTAACAAAAACTTTAAAGATGTTTGGGTATAAAAATGTACCGTTGATTTAGAATAATAATAATAATAATGATAATAATGATAATAATAATGATAATAATAATAATAATAATAATGATAATAATAATAATAATAATAATAATGATAATAATAATGATAGTAGTAGCAATAATAAAAATGATAATAATAATGATAGTAGTAGCAATAATAAAAATAATAATAAGATAATTATACAATACAAAAATACAATACAAAACAAGATAATGATTGAGTTGGAATATTTTTTAGTTCAAGATTCTTCGAAACAAGTTTGAGAGTATATTTTTGTGAAATGTTCGCTCTAAGCCTAGGGAGAAAAAAACATTCTTGAGAAACATCTAAAAACAGTGAATATAGCCCACACAAAAGCTGATTCTCTGGACTGTAACCTTTTACACACGGTCATTTCTAAATCTCTCTAGAAACACTAATACATTGAGAAAAAATATTCATTCACAGACAATTGCGTTAGTAGTTGATCTCTACAGGTAAAGGTCGTTTGAGGATCTGAAGGTTATCCTTGTCCACTTGTGCCTCTCGTTCAATTTACTCACAGGTGACACATAGGATGAAACGCAGATACACAATTTCATGATTCAGAACTCGAAATTGTTTTATTGTGTTTAAAATTTAAAAAAAAACGTCTAATTTTTAATTAATACGTCTATTTATCAATACGTCTATTTTTTCATTAAAAGCAACTTTTACTTTTATTTTTAAAAAGTCACATTTATTGAAAATATATTCTGAAAATCAAATTTGACTTCTCGATACAAAACTATATTTTTTCTTTCTTTTTGTCTAAATTAAATTCAGACGAATTGTTGGTTTTTAAATCTTTGCTGTCACTGAACCAGCACCTATATTATCAAAAATCTTGAAAATTGCACAAAAAATTACAGAGACAATGGCAAGAAAAAAGAAGCATTTGTGAATAATGATTAATCATGAAATTGCATATTTTTCAAAAACATTCTCAAATTTCTAAATTACATTTTTTTAATGCTACAAAAAAATCTTACGCGACATCTGTCAGTATGAAAATAAATAAAAAAAATCGCATTTACTTGCCTAGTGGCAGATTGAAAGAGGTGTTATTTTTAATTTGTAAACAAAGGGGCAAATAATAACCTGTCAAAATGGGGAAAAGTACGGGATTTGAGTTTTGACGCACAAGTTGAAATCAGGGCGTGCACCTTGGCCCCAAGTCTTATTACGAAAGCCTTCTGAACGCAAAACTCAAGAGAAGAAAATGAACTTTCAGATCGGGAATGATAAGTTAATCTAATAAATTGACCTTACCTTGATATTTAGAAGCGATGACTGATCTGGCCATGCCTCATTTGGACACTTTGTAGCCACTACAATTCACCTCCTCTTCCTCCCAAACATCTGCAGGTTAGAGTTCATAACCTCTTTCAACCTTTATTTTACCTTTCCTTTACCCTTTTTTACCCGCACTTCACTTTCTGTCTCTCTCTATCTTAAGAATTGTGCATTCACCAGACAAAGGTCAACAATTTTCATTTCAAATCTGACGCTAGCGCCAGGTGTCAAAAATCCTAACTAAACGGAAGTGAGGTCTCCAGTGATAAATACAATTCAGTCGCGGGAAAATTTTAAAACGTATTTTTTGGAATATGGAAAATTTTGTGTGTTTAAAGAAATGCTGGTTAAATATTTTTTGGTGAATTTGTTACAATTTCGTGTTTTCGTTTATCATGTTCACAAAGTGTTAATTTAACATCAGAAAATGTTATTATTTAATGTAATTACATTATTTTGTGTTAAATTAACAGTTTTTGTGAAATAACTTGACATTCTTTTAAGTACTATAATTTTTTTTAAGTACCAAAAATTATCAAATTTTTGTATCTAAAAGTTATGATTTCTTTTGTATTAAATTGACATTTTTTGGTGTTGAATTAACATTTCTTTCGTGTGAAATTAACACTTCTTTTGTGTTAAATTAACATATTTTGGTGTTGAATTAACATTTTTTGGTGTTGAATTAACATTTCTTTTGTGTTAAATTAACATGTTTTGGTGTTGAATTAACATTTCTTTTGTGTTAAATTAACATTTCTTTTGTGTTAAATTAATACTTCTTTTGTGTTAAATTAATACTTCTGTTGTGTTAAATTAACATTTCTTTTGTGTTAAATTAACATGTTTTGGTGTTGAATTAACATTTTTTGGTGTTGAATTAACATTTCTTTTGTGTTAAATTAACACTTCTTTTGTGTTAAATTAACTTTTTTTTGTGTTAAATTAATATGTTTTGGTGTTGAATTAACATTTTTTGGTGTTGAATTAACATTTCTTTTGTGTTAAATTAACATTTTTTGGTGTTAAATTAACATTTCTTTATGTTAAATTAACTTCCTTTGTACGTTAAATGTTCATCTTTGTGTTAATTTTACATTCTTTTTATGTCAATTTCATACAATCAAAAAAAGTTAATTTAATATCAAAAAATGCTAATTTAATATCAGAAAGTTTTAATTTAGCTTATTCACAAAATGTAAATTTAACACGAAAAACTGTTAAACTGAAACATAATTAATATTTTGTGTTGAATTAACATTTTTATCTAAAAATTATAATTTCTTTCGTGTTAAATTAACATTTTTTGTGTTAAATTAACATTTTTTGTGTTAAATTAACATTTTTTGTGTTAAACTCTCTTCTTAATTTCACGCATTTAATAGAGCTTAATTTAATTCCCAAAAAATGTTAATTTAATATCAAAAAGTGTTAAAATTTTGATATAATTAACATTGTTTTGTGTTAAATTAACATTTTTTGTGTGTTAAATGTTCTTCTTTGTGTTAATTTTATATTCATTTTGTGTTAATTTTACATTCACTTTGTGTTATTTTACATTCACTTTGTGTTAATTTCACACATTCAAAAAAAAGTTAATCTAATACCAAAAAATGTTAATTTATTACCAAAAGTATTAAAATTTGACATAATTAACATTGTTTTGTATTAAAATAGAATTTTTCGTGTGTTATATGTTCTTTTTTTTCATGTTAATTTTACATTCAGTATTAATTTAACACAAAATTTTTGATGGTTTAGTTTTCAATATTTTGATGATTTTTTTTTAATTTAAAAAATCTTTATTTCATTACAATTTAATTCATCTCTAAGATATATATTTATAAAGTTTATATGTATGTATTTAATTTTGAATTTGAATAAAATTTATTTCTTTATGTTTCGTTAGTTAGAAAAAAAGGGTAAATTTATAAACTGAATAAATGATAATTAGACTAATTGTGATCAGGATTTAAAATTAAAAACAAGAAAGAGTTTAATTTGATTTTATATAATTTTCAGATGAACAACATACATATAGTATACAATATAGGTCAATATATACACGAACACTTTTTTTACATTGCTTAAATTGTCATATTTTTCATTGAAAATTATACGTACTAATTAATATACATTTATTTACTTAAGGAGGTGAAAAAATTTTGTATTTCTATTCATTCTTGTTTTTTTTTTCTTTTTTTTTTTCTTTGCTTTTTGGATTACATAATACTTGATTGACAAGAGATGCAAGTTATAAAAAAATATACACACTTTGTCGAGAAATGGATTCTTAGAAAATGACACATATTTTGCTTTACACATGTCTTATCAACTCTCTGATTATCATTTACTTTGTCAATAAATAAAAAGCGACATTTTCATTTAAACTAAAGTTACCGTAACTAAACAAGAAGTTATATCTTTACATCACAAAATTATTCTGCTTGTTACAAATAGAGGAACGCAATAAATAAAAGAGGAAGGCAATAAAAAAAACGCAATCCTAACACATTTAGTAACATAATTAAATAATAAAATGTCGATATAAATTTTTAATTTATGCTCGTATGCATAAATTAGATCTGTGTCCTCTGCATATATTAAACTACATACAATTGAAAATTGATTTCAACAATGTCGATTCAAAAAGTTAAAGTCAATTTTTTATGGTAAAGTAAAGATTCGACAGTTTAAATTAAAAGTAAATCGATCAAAGTTAAAATTAAATATCCTTGACGTTAAAATTAAGAGCGACATTCTTATGATTCAAATTAAAAATAAACTAATTATACTTTTAGAGAAAAATTACTTTCAGATCAAAATCAAGTTTACTTACGGAGCAAAATAAAAGTAAACTAGTTACAGTTCAAAATGAAAGTTGCAGTTCGAAATGAGTTACGATTCGAAATAAAAGTTACAGTTCAAAATGAGTTACGATTCGAAATAAAAGTTACAGTTCGAAATAAGAGTTACAGTTCGAAATGAAAGTTACAGCTCAAAATGAGGGTTATATTCAAAATGAAAGTTGCAGTTCAAAATGAGAGTTACTAGTTGAAAATAAAAATTAAAGCTCAGAGTGCAACATTTGTCGCAAAATTTTTTATATCTACTTTAGTGAAACTTTTCGCAGTTTCAATTGAAGATATTTTTGCATGTAGAAAATAAAGCTTTTTACAGTCCAAGAAATAGAATTACATGAAAATAGAAGTGGAATTCTTATGGAATTTGAATAACAAAATTACTAAAGGAATGAGATTAGTAAATTGTCAGAATGATCGCAAACTAAAAGTATCAAGTATTTATCTAGAATAGTTTGAATATATTCTAAAGCAAAGAGGAAATATCTCACTCAATAGATTTGTCAAAGTTTTCACTTATACTTTAGCGAAAGGAAAAAAATGACTGTTTCTCAGGTACATTATGTCTTGAAATCTCACTTTTAAATTTAAAGTTGTATCTAAAAAATAACATGATAATTAACTTGAATTCCTGCATTTCGTGAGCATCTGCTGATAAAAAATTTCTTTTTCCGAAAAGAGGACATGTTTATATACATTATACAACTTAAGTCACGTGGATATTTGACTTTTTTCTAACTACGGAAATTTCTAGCTCTTTCATACTTTTTTTTTTATCTTTTATTCCTTGTGTTTTTTCTTTTTTATTATACGCTCTATCTTTTTCTTTACATCCTTTTTCTTAGATCTTTTATCTTTTTTTCTTACATCTTTTTTGTTACATCTTTTTTCTTACATCTTTCTTCTTACATCCTTTTTCTTACATCCTTTTTCTTACATCTTTCTTCTTACATCCTTTTTCTTACATCTTTCTTCTTACATCCTTTTTCTTATATCTTTTATTTTACATCTTTTTTCCCACATTCTTTTTCTTACATCATTTTTCTTGCATCCTTTTTCTTATATCCTTTAATTTCTTTTTATACACTTTATCTTTTTTCTTAGATCATTTTTCTTATGCACTTTATCTTTTTCCTTATATCCTTTATTTCTTTCTTATATTATTTATTTTTCTTCTTATATCCTTTATCTTTTTTCTTAAATCCTTTAACTCTCTTCTTATATCCTTTATCTTTCTTCTTATATCCTTTATCTTTTTTATATCATTCAACTTTTTTTTAATATCCTTTATCTATTTTTTTTATATTCTTCAGCTTTTTTTTTATATCCATTTTTTACAGAAAAACCACAATGTTGTTTATTAATACAACGCTGATAAATTTCAAGGTGCACTTTGGAATTCTACAGGCATATGTCTGTACAAATTCAAGTGCACTTTGGAATTTAACAGCTTTGAATTGAAAATACAGCATTTTTTGCTTGTGTTTTTAAACCCTTTGCCGTTTTCTCTTATATCCTTTACGTAATTTCTTATATCCTTTTAATCCTTTCTTATACCCTTTATCACCTTTCTCATACCCTTTATCTTCTTTTTCATACTCTTTATTTTCTCTCTCGTACCCTTTATCTTCTTTTCCATACCCTTTATTTTCTTTTCCATACCCTTTATTTTCTTTCTCATATCCTTTATCTGTTTTCTTATATCTTTTATTTCATACCATATTCTATGATACTCTTTTATCATTCCATTTATGCATACCATTTTATCATACTATTTTATCATGCTATTTAATCATACCATTTTATCATGCTATTTAATCATACCATTTTATTATGCTATTTAATCATATCATTTTATCATACCATTTTATCATAGTATTTTATCATACTATTTTATCATACTATTTTATCATATTTATCTCGTATTTTATCTATCATAGTATTTTATCATACTATTTTACCATATTTATCTCATATATTATCTAGCATATAATCTTAAAGTTTAATATCATCTTTAAGAGTTAAACATTCATAGTCATAGTTAGGTGTAAGTTTTAATAGATACACGAGCTTGAAACGTATTTCACAAATTCATTTTTATCTAGAGATAATAATATGATAATTGCTTTTCATAATATAATCTTTTGTAGAAGTGTGGTGTCTACAATAATAATATTAGCTACTTACATTGTAATAAAATCAATTGTGATTTACTACAACTTATCTGTTTTCTTTTTAAATAGTTTTATAAAAACAGAATATTTCTCGCATTTATTGAAAATTGCACTTTCGAAAACTTCCCTTAAGGCTTGATCCTTGCAACTGGTAGTGAACTGCTCCAAATTTCATTTGGGGATTTAATTTCTCACGTTTATTTACAAGAGAACATTTTTCTTGTAGTCATTAACACCCAGAAACTGTCAGCGTGTAACCACACGTGGATTCATAAATGAATTCAAAAAACTGTACATTTATCTGCAATACGAAAGACGTTTTTAATTATTATTTGAATAATTAGCAACGTCGAAAAAGAACGCGAATTCAAACAATTTTTCTATTTCTTGTTTTACAATAATGTGTGTTCTTTTGTGGTCGCTACTATTTTACAATGTAATAATTAAGGTCGTTAAAGAATTTGAAAAGTGTTTTATTTTGCTTTCTCATAGCAGAATCATGATTCTGAAGTTGCAACATTTTTTTCCTTTGCAAAAAATTGAAAAGCAAATTTTTGTTTGCTTTATTGTTCCAGTATTTCTTTAATAACTTCGTGAAAAGATAAGGCAAAGTATAATCTTTGAAAGCTGTAAATATTTACAAAATTTAAAGATTTTAAAATCGTGTTTCTTCATTTTTTATAAACGATGAAAAACGTCGCAAATTTCAGCGTCATAGATATAATTTTGTTTTTAAAATTATTTTTAAATATTTTTAAAATTTGTTATTGTTTTTTCTTCATTATCGTTACTATTTAAATTCTATTAATAATTACACAGTAATTATTACAATAATTATATTTAACACAAGTCCGCTTTGTGTTAATTCAAGCACAAGATATTCACTACTACTTCAAACAGAATTCATTTTTTAATTCAAAAGGAACCAACTTCAAAAAGGACTATTTTTTTAATTAAAAATAAACCAATTTTTAAATTCAAAATGAAACAATTTTTAAATTCAAAATGAACCAATTTTTAAATTCAAAATAAACCAATTTTTAAATTCAAAATGAACTAATTTTTACATTCAAAATGAACCAATTTTTAAATTCAAAACGAACCAATTTTTAAATTCAAAATGAAATAATTTTTACATTCAAAATGAACCAATTTTTACATTCAAAATGAATCAATTTTTAAATTCAAAATGAACCAATTTTCAAATTCAAAATAAATTAATTTTTTAATTCAAACGAATAAAAGTTTTAACCAAAGTTCGAGTTAGATTCAATTTAATTTCTACTAATTTAGATGCAAAGAACACTTCCATTTTTTCAATTATTTCTGATATATTGAATAATCTGAGTAATTGTTTACCTCTTTTTTTTTTTGAAGTGATATTTAAAACCTAGTGGCCAAATACTTCTTGACTGGCAAAAACAATATAAAGAAATCCATCTTCATCTTTTTCACGTTGATAAAGTTGTGCCATAGTCATGCTTCCACTGGCCATACACCTTTGATTTACCAGTAAAAAGAATGCTTGTGTCGGATTTAACTGCAATCGGCGCCTAAAATTTTCGTCATTTAATTGACAAACTAATTATCACAACAAAATTGAATTTCTAAATTTAGAGAAATAGAAATTAGACAAAATTTAGAAGATTCAATTGTTGACTTTTTTCATTCGATTGACATTGGATTTCAGTGTCGATCGATAATTGTATTTCATTGACTTTATTCTCAATTTTTTTTTTCATTGTTTTATAAGTTTTTATTACCTGGTTGAAGTCCGCAACGTTTTGTCAACGATTAAACAAAATTAATTTGTCACCAAGCGGAATATTATAAAAATGATTGCCCACAATATTTTTTAACAAAATTTGTTAAATAAAATACATTTCAAAAAATCTTTTGAAAAAAAGACAAAAATAAATAGAAAAATATTTTTAGTTTAAATCGTTGATCAAAAACGTTGTGGACTTCAACTTGGTGTTTTTATTTAAACTACAATGATCTTTTATCGAAATTTAAACTACAATTTTATGGAAATTATTCTTTAGTAATTGCTAATAATTATTAGTATTTTCAATTACCTTATGATTTTAATTAGCTCTGAAACTGGAAGATGATCAGGAACTAGAAACTTTGATTTATCCAGTACTGGCAATAATTTTTCTGCGTAATATCGTTCAACAACTATAGGAACTTTGTTCGGGTGTTGTTTTTTTATAAGCTCAACATCGGCCACACGTTGTGCTAATTAACATGAAAATTAAAAAAAGGATTAGTCAATAATTTCAACTAATTAACGTAAAAATTGAAAAAAGGATTAGTCAATAATTGCAACTAATCAACGTAAAAATTGAAAAAAAAAGATTAGTTAATAATTGCAACCAATCAACGTAAAATTTTTAAAAAAAATTTAGTCAATAATTGCAACTAATCAACGTAAAAATTGAAAAAAGATTGAACAATAATTACAACTTATCAACAATTAAAATTTAAGATAAACAAAAATAGGGTGGTTTTTATTATTATATTGTTTTGTTGTTATATTGTTTTATTATTATATATAAATATATATATATTAACTCTGGCTAATTAAACAATTGTCATTGTTATTAAACAAATAACTTAAACTGTTTTTTCTTATCTATTGCAAAACGTATCGATAAATACTACCTTCTTTGTTTTAAAAATATCTTTTTTTGTTTTATAATTGTTTTAAAATTGTTTTAGAATTGCAATTGTTTTATTGTGGTTTTGTTGTTTTTTATTATTGATGTTTTGTTTTTTTAATTCTCGCTTTTTATTATTCTCTGTTTCATCATTTAAGCTACTTTTAAAACTTTTACTACATTTACAAGAATATAAAAAAATATTGTTCAAAATTATCAAGAAAGTCAATCATATTAATTAGCTTTAATTATTAGATAAAACCTTCTTTATTTCTTGCGCAATAAAATCCAGTTCCATAAATCACCGTTCTTTGTGATAAAATAATATCATTGGCACGATTTAGTTGAATTATTGAAAACGTAGTTTTTTCCCCTATTAAAGCTAAATTAACAATGATCGATTTTTAAATATTTTATAAAGAACATTGTATCGTGGATAGAAATTGTTACATTTTTTTCGCAAAAAAATAATCAGAACTAATTTTTTTTTCTAGAACATGTATACACAAGTGTCACTTTTTGTAGCTTTTAACTTATATATAACTTATAACTTAAATGACAAGACGAGTCCAATTTATTGCCGAGTTGTTTCGTACTAGGTGTTAATGTTAACAAAATAGCAATGATGGTAGAGAGGAATTGCGAAATTACTGTCGAAATTAACTAATTGGTAAATTTTTAACGAGACTTACTCTTTCTTTGATAATTACTTCGTAGAAGCTTTCTTTGTATTTTTCTTTTTAGAATGTTGCATAGATTTGTGTTGTATAACTCACCAAATGTTCGCCTTTCTTTGAACGATTTCATTGTTGAAGTCATCTTGGTTACGACTTTTTAATAATGATTTATCTACTACGACTTATTATTTCGATGTCAGCTGTGAAACGCAAGTATATTTATTTTGACAAAATAAGACCTATAGTGACGCTTTGCAAAGGTTAGGTTAGATAAGCAATTTAAATAGAGGGCAGCACTCAAGGGATGATGATCTTTTGTTTTTGTTATTGTTGTTCCTGTAGTGGCAACACTGTTTAAATTCTCGGTAGTTTAAACTCTGGTAACACTTCCGCTACTATCTTAAAATTACTTTTTTTGTCATCTTTAATCCGCGTTTTAATATTATGGTGTATTAAATATTCTGGTAGTATAGCTTGTAATAGTACAGTTTTAAATAGTATAGTTTCAAATAGTATATTTTTAAATAGTATAGCTCGTAATAGTACAGTTTTAAATAGTATAGTTTCAAATAGTATATTTTTAAATAGTATAGTTTCAAATAGTATATTTTTAAATAGTATAGTTTCAAATGGTATATTTTTAAATAGTATAGTTTCAAATAGTATATTTTTAAATAGTATACTTTTTAATCTCGATAATATAAAAAGAAAATATTTCTAAATTGCACAAAGAGAATTGTTGCTCGATAAAGGGCGCCGATAATACTAGTTACGTTCCTGGAGTTATGGAACAATTGCGCATGCGCACACTAAAGGATTCTTTTACGCATGCGCAAGCGCGTGGCTGTTGAGTTCTACTTTTTCCTAATAAAACGCACATTGCTCGTGACAATTCAATGAACTTTAATTTGTTAAGTGAAACCGCGCCTAAGATGAACATTACACGACATATTAATCAATTAATTACAAGGAATTTGTCCCTGAAACTTTAAAAGAATTTAACCTAAAATTGAAATCGCCGCCAGGAACACCTGCGCCCGTTTATCTATCCTTCATGTCTAAATACAGCGGAACAGAGAAACTGTTCCTGGCCCAGGATCCTTCAACTCTAAACGATAAAAATAAAACAATCGTGAAAGAATCACCTAGGAACATGGGCCGTTAAGAATCGAATCGCACTTTGTTCAACTTTTCTGCTTTTGTTTCTTTCTTTGATCGGGAACGCAAAGTAAAAGAAATAAATAAACATCAATAAACATGGTGACGGCTTGTGAGTAACAAAGGAACAAAGTTGCACGTTGTTTGAACGACTTATCGGAGTGATATAGATTATTACGAGATGCATCCCCACCCCCAATTCTTTAGTGAGCTAAGTTGGTGCGATTGACGTGCAGTGACAGTTTTCCTTACTTGCGAGTCCGTACAACAAGTACGGAATTTCCAGTGTTTACATACAGTCCTCGTTCCTGACAGAAAGCAGCAGCAACATCCTGCAAACAAAGCGAAATGAAGAAAAAAAATAGTGCAAAAAGAAAATTTCTGACACATGTGCAAACAGCGCCCAGTGTGTTTAAGTAACGCCGTTTCACAGAAGCCCACCTCGTGCAAAATATACGACTTACCCCAGAGTGAAAATGATCCCCGTGATCTCGTTTCGAGTAAAATATCCCAAGCAAATTGATCGGTGAATAAGTGAAGTGAGTGAGAAGAAAATTCAAGACTTTTCTTTTGTGAAATGAAATCGCTTGTGTGAAAAGTGTCTCGCGGATTATTTATTGTGGCTGAGTTATTTGGCGTCTGAAAAAAAAGCTAGACGAGCTGCATGGCCTGCCAGGGGAAATGAACCTCGGACAAGGATCGATCAGAGAAAGAAATCGAGAGGATTTTCAAAGGGCGGATACACATTCTCGGAATCGCGTTTTTGGCCAAGAGGAACGGCTCAATGGATCGGAGTCATCAAACTTGGCCGGTCTGGTGCCAACAACCTTTCAGCTAGACGGTTCACGATGCGTTTGCTTTCCTACATGCTAGATTACAAAATTAGACGCTCGAAAGCTAGCTCAGTGATAAAAAGAGTCGAGAGAATTAAAAGAGACGAAAGGACAAGAGTCTCGTCAGCTGAATAACAAAAAATAAAGTCATTTTCTTATCGAGAAAACCAGATCTTTTCTAGTCCCTTGCATTTGCTTTATCAAGGACAGACTCTGAACACCTTTCCAAGAAATTCGAGGTTAATTCCAGATATTCGAAATTTCCGGAAAAAACAAGAATTTTGTTGGAAATTCAGGCTGTTTTTTTAGACATTTTGACACTTCGTGGAATTTTGTTCGGTATTACGAAAAAGTGTAGTAGAGATTTTGGAAAAATTTAGATTTCCAGAGAAGAATTTTTTTATTAAGAGAAAGATTTGAAAGAAAATTTGAAAGGAATTTAGGTAAACTCTTTTTGGAATTTTGCAGAAAGGGAATTTTTAAAAGAGACGATTTCACGTATTGATTAATGATAATTGATTGACGTGGAGAATCACGAAAACGAGACTGAAGATTTTCATAGGTGATTAATTTATTTTCTAGAGGATACTCAAACTATGTCCTGCAATTCTAATGAAGAAGGAAGAGATGTAGGAGGCTTTGATGTTACTTCAAAGAAAGAAGAAAGTTTAATGGTAGTTTCCGAAAAGAAAGAATCTAGTGTAAATTCAAAGGATCAGAAAAAGTGCGATTTAGAGAAAAACTGCCATTTGCTTGCAAAGGACAAAAACGATCTCGTTCAAGAAGAGAAAAATAACCATTTCTTTGCAGAAAAGAAAAACTGCAATTTGGTTGCAGAAACGAAAAACTGCGATTTGGTTTCAGAAGCGAAAAACTGTGATTTGGTTGCAGAAACTAAAAACTGCGATTTGGTTGCAGAAACTAAAGACTGCGATTTAGTTGCAGAAACGAAAAACTGCGATTTAGTTGCAGAGGACAAGAAAAACTGTAATTTAGTTTTAAAGGTCAAGGAAAACTACGGTTTAGTAGCAAAGGTCGAAAAGGACCATGATTTAGTTTTAAAGATCAAGGAAAACTACGATTTAGTTTCAAGAATCGAAGAAAACTGCGATTTTGTTTCAAGAATCGAAGAAAACTGCGATTTTGTTTCAAGAATCAAAGAAAGCTACGATTTTGTTTCAAGAAATAGAAGCTGTGATTTGATTACAAAGGAAAAGAGAAACTGCGATTCGGTTTCAAAAGACACGAAAAACTACAATTTAGTTTCAAAGGACAAGAAAAACTGCGATTTAGAATTAAAGGACAAGAAAAACTACGATTTGGAATTAAAGGACAAGAAAAACTACGATTTAGAATTAAAGGACAAAAAAAAGTGCGATTTGGAATCGAACGAGAAGAGAAACTTCGATTTTGAATCAAAGAGAAACTACGATTTGGAATTAAAGAAGAGAAATAGCGATTTGGAATTAAAGAGAAACTACGACTTGGAATTAGAGAAGAGAAAGAACGATTTGGAATTAAAGAGAAACTACGTTTCAGATTCAAAGGACAAGAGAAACTACGAATTGGTTTCAAAGGACAAGGGAAGTGATTTAGTTTCAAAGGAATACGATCTAGTTTCAAAAAGCAAGAAATACGATTTAGTTTCAAAGGACAAGGGTTTAGTGTCAAAAGAGAAAAGAAACTGCGATTTAGTTTTGGAGAAGAAGAACCAGGATTTAGTTTTAAAAGAAAACTATACATTTTTAAACGAGGATTGTAGATTTTCAATCGAAGATTGTAGATTTTCGAACCAAGATTACAAACTTCTAAACAGAGATTGCAAAAATCCAAACAAAGATTGTAGCTTCCTGAACAAAAATTGTAGCTATCCTAACAAAGATTGTAGCTATTCTAACAAAGATTGTAACTTTCCTAACAAAGATTGTAACTTTCCGAACAAAGATTGTGCATTTTCGAAAGAGGATTCTAAATTTTCGAACCAAGATTATTTTACTAACGGAGAATATAAGATTTTAAAGGAGAGTAAAATCGATTGTAAAATTTTAAACGACTGTAAAATTTCTGACGAAGAGTGCAAAATTTCAAAATCTAAAATTTTGAAGGAAAATTGCAAGTTTTTGAAAGATAGAAAGCACAATTCCAAGAATATAGTGTCAGAGGATCAAGAAATTGGGTCAAACGATCAGGAAATAGTGTCCAAGGGTAAAGAAATAGTTGCAGAAGATCAAGGATTAGTGTTCGAGGATAAAGAAACAGTTACAGAAGATCAAGGAATAGTGTTCAAGGGTGAAGAAATCTTTGCAAAAAATCAAGGAATAGTGTCCAAGGATAAAGAAGTATTTGCTAAAAATCAAGGATTAGTGTCCAAGGATAAAGAAGTCTTTGATAAAAATCAAGGATTAGTGTCCAAGGATAAAGAAATCTTTGCTAAAGATCAAGGAATAGTGTCTAAGGATAAAGAAACAGTATCCCAGGATAAAGAAATAGTTTCCAAAGAAAAAGGAATAGTATCCAAGGATAAAGGAATTGTGTCAAGAGAAAGAGAAATAGTGTCCAAGGATAGAGGAATAGTATTAAAAGAGAAAGAAATAGTGTCTAAGGATAGAGGAATAGCATCAAAAGAAAAAGAAATAGTGTCCAAGGGTAAAGGAACATCAAAAGAAAAAGAAATAGAGTCAAAGGATAAAGGAACATCAAGAGAAAAAGAAATAGAGTCCAGGGATAAAGGAATAGTATCAAGAGAAAAAGAAATAGTATCAAAGGAAAGAGAAATAGTGTCAAAGGATAAAGAAATAGTGTCAAAGGATACAGAAATAGTGTCAAAGGATACAGAAATAGTGTCAAAGGATATAGGAATAGGGTCCAAAGATAAAGGAATAGTGTCCAAGGATAGAGGAATAGTGTCAAAGGATAAGGGAATAGTGCCGAAGGATAAAGAAACAGTGTCAAAGGATAAGGGAATAGTGTCGAAGGATAAGGGAATAGTGTCGAAGGATAAAGAAACAGTGTCAAAGGATAAAGAAACAGTGTCAAAGGATAAAGAAACAGTGTCAAAGGATAAAACAATAGTGTCAAAGGATAAAGCAATAGTCTCAAAGGATAAGGGAATAGTCTCAAAGGATAAAGCAACAGTCTCAAAGGATAAGGGAATAGTCTCAAAGGATAAAGCAACAGTCTCAAAGGATAAAGCAACAGTCTCAAAGGATAAGGGAATAGTCTCAAAGGAAAAAGGAATACTGTCAAAGGAAAAATTGATCAAGGATAAGAAAAATTTGGTGTCAAATGAGAAGGAAGATTGGAAGCTGGGTTTAAATTGGACCTCGAGCTTGAAGCATTTCTCGAGATTGGAGGGTTTGAAAGTATTTTCAAATTTAGAAGGAAGACTTGGGATTTAGCATGGGGAGAGGAAAATAAAGAGATCTCAATGGGCCCAAATGACAAGTTTAAGTTCAACAGTTGAAATGCTTCTTTCTAAACAGAATCCATCTGGAGCCTCAACGCAGACGTACATCTCGAATGAAAACAATCACCTGCCACCCTTGAAAGCCGGGGTGATGGTTTTAAAACGTGACGAGTCTCCGGTGATACAATGGAGTCAGAAAGACCTGTACTTACCTGCACTGGAGTCGAGTACAAATAATAGCTTGCAGAATTTGACGAGCAATTCCGAGAGCTTGAATTTAAGCTTGTGTTCGCACGCGAGTCACACGAGCCACAATAGTCACAATTCGAGTCATAACTCGACTTACTCGCAAACCAATAGTCAATCGAGCAGTCCAATGGTGAAGAATGGTCAGTCGGACGGGAATTCCAGCAGTGGAAAGCCCAAAACAATGATCGTTACTCCCGAGTTGGTGATGAAGCTGTACATGAATAAATTGACGGCGTACGAGCATCATGAGATTTTTAATTATCGACAAATTTACTTCATTGGTGCGAATGCCAAGAAGAGGCCGGGCATAATTGGGATGCCGAATAACAATGATTATGACAATGATCAGGGGTCGTATATTCACATACCGCACGATCATGTTGCCTATAGGTATGAGGTCTTGAAGGTGATTGGAAAAGGATCGTTTGGCCAGGTTGTCAAAGCTTACGATCACAAGAGTCAGGAGCACGTTGCTCTGAAGATGGTGAGAAACGAGAAGAGGTTTCATAGACAGGCGCACGAGGAGATTAGAATTTTGAGAAATTTAAGGGAACAGGACAAGGACAATACCATGAACATCATTCACATGTTCGACTCGTTTACATTTAGAAATCACATGTGCATTACTTTTGAATTGCTTAGCATCAATCTCTATGAACTGATTAAGAAGAACAAGTTTCAAGGATTCAGTCTTCAATTGGTGAGGAAATTTTCACATTCGCTGCTTCAGTGCCTGGAAGCCTTGTACAAAAATAAAATTATTCACTGCGACATGAAGCCGGAGAATGTTTTGCTTAAACAACAAGGACGAAGCGGAATAAAGGTACTCTTTTATTTGTTTACAATATTTCGTAAATAGTCGTCAATGTAAATAATGGTCTTGTCACTTTCATGGTCTTGATATTCTTTTAACAATTTTCGCTACGTTTTCAATTATTTGTCATTTATTTGTCGAATTGCAAGAAAAGTAGTCTGAGTCAATTTAGTAAATTGATTGCATTTAATTACATTGAATAATTGGCTGGAATGATTGCACTTAATTACATTATTTAATTAATGGAATTATTTACAGCTTATTACATTATTTTATCAATTGGTTGAATTATTTACAGCTTATTACATTATTTTATCAATTGGTTGAATTATTTACATGTAATTTCGTTAATTCATTGATTTGATGTATTAATTACATTTATTTGCATTAATTACATTTAATGACATTAATTACGTTTAATGACATTAATTACATTTAATGGCATTGATTGATGGAATTGATAGGATTAATTCATTAATTGAATAATAGAAGTAATAAATAATTGTGGATTAAATAATTGTGGATTATTTAAACAAACAATAGAACATCTTACTACAATAAATAAATACATTTAATGGCATTAATGGATTGATGGAATTGATAGGATTAATTCATTGATTGAATGATAGAAATAATTAACACAATTGTACTGGTTACAAAAATAATTGACTCGGAAATTAAATTTAAATTTATTAATTTATTTATGATATTATTTATTTATATTTGTTACTATAATTGTTATATTTATTATTTATTTCGAATCAAAATGTTTTCTCTATGATCAGAAAAATGTTTGTTTAAATCAAAGAAATATTTATGTGATTCAACTAAATTTATATTAATTCAAACAAATGAAACAACGCTTCGCAACAAGTTTTTTGTTTAAAATAAACAAAATTGTTCCGAATCAAGCAAATATTTGTTTGAACTATATAAGCATTTGTTTGACCGTATAATAAATAAATCATTATTTTGTTTAATAGTGTAAAGTGATTGAAGAGAGATAGCAATTGTTTAACAGTAATTCTAAAAAATTTAAACTTTGTATTTTTAATAATGATAATAATAATGATAATAATAATAATAATGATAATAATAATAATGATGATGATAATGATGATGATGATGATGATGATAATGATGATGATAATCGGAATAATAATAATAATAATAATAATAATAATAATAACAATGAGGCATTTTTCAATCTTCATATAAAGTTCGGAACGTTCCTTTAAACGAATTGTTTTCTTGTTTTATTTTTTAAAAATATATTCTTGTAATGAAAATGGACAATTGTTTTTAAACAATGATAACAGCAGAGTTAATAATTCTTACGTAAAATAATATTTTAGGACAAATCTAAATTTTTAAAAATATAAGGGTATAACAATTTCGTTCATTTGAACGTCCGGAACTTTATTTGCATCATTGTTTTCTCCTACACTTGTTTTGTAAAAATAAAAATAATAACAGTAGTAATTAATACAAATTCAAATAAAAGGTCATTCATAAATCACGTTGCTCGTCAGAGAGTGGAGGGGGGGGGGTCAAAATTTCCACAAAAAAATGGTTTATGAACGGCCCCTAATAACAAATTTAATCAACTTTTATTTAATTACTATTTTCAATAAATAAATAAAATTATTAAAATCTTTAATAAGTATTGTACGTTTCTTATATTAATGTGTTTAAATTTATGTATTTATATTTCAATTTTCATTTTCATTTTAAAAAAGGGCTGTAATAATAAGAAAACAATTATTGTTGCATTTGAAACTTTTTTTTTTATTGAATTGCTTTGACGCGCATTGTCTGTAAATCAATTTAATCACGTCATACACGATTTCCTGCTATTAATGTTTTCCATTGAATTAATGTGAATTAAATCACAATTATTATCCAAGTTTTCAAAATAGACAAACAATCAAATTTTAAAAATAAATCTTCTTGAAACAATAAATGTTCATTTAAATAATTTATGATTCATTTTTTTTCTTTTTATTAAAAATAATTGTTTTCGAAAATTGCTTTTTTAGAAGGCAATAAAAAAGCGAATTAGTTCCATCAGTGCTAATTGATGGAAAAATCAAAAATATTTTAACTAAGTGTTTTTTAACATTATTTAATTATTTGTAACATATTTAATTATTTGTTAATACGCTCATTTGATTTTAATGACACATTCAATTGTTTTTCACTTATATGTATTTAATTAAATTGTTTCTCATGAAGGGAATTTTGTCTTAATTATGCGTGACGCATTTTAAAGATAAGGGACCTTAGAAGGAAACAATTGTAGGTTATGTTTCACGTTAGTTTTAACGTAATTAAAGCTTACTTTGAAACATTTTTACAATCAAAAACTGATTGAATAAGCAGAATGACAAGAAAGACTATTTTTGATTGCATATGATTAAAAGGAAAGATTTAATAAAAAATTATCATCAAACATAACCTATAAATTTTTCTTCTAAGGGGGGGGGGGGGTCAAAAATAGCTGAAAATATGCTTACGTAATACTTGAATGGCCCCCTAAGGTTCTTCAGAACACGTCAAATACATATATTGCTTTGCTATAAATGAAGTTTTATTTATTTATTTCATTTATTTATACTTTTTTACTTTATTTTATATAATTTTAAAAGTAAAAAGTATTTAAGTTTTGTTTGGAAGATTTTAAAAAATAAAAAATTTAAAACAAGAGTTTTAACTGAAACTTTTAAAACTAGTATATCAATTAGTCAATTTTCTTTAAAATTCAACCCAAAGTTCTTAATTAAATTTGTTTGGAAATTTTCTAATGTGAGGAAATTAAGTAACCGTATTCAATTTCAACTTTGACCCAGAACCAGGATTAACTTCGTAACCCTGTTTCTCACCAGGAATGAGAATCAAGATTTTATCTCAAATCATATACATTCTGTGCTGAAATTACGACCTACTAATGTCTAAAATATCATAATCATGTTTAACTTGAGTGATGTTCACTACCGTTATTAATCAATAAAAATTTTACAATTGTCAATTTCGATTTACTCAAAAGCGAACAATTTCAATTTTCAACAAAAATCGTATCTCAAAAATGTTATTTCGAATTTTAAAATTTTTGCTAATTTTTGTTAACAATCATACATTGGGAAAAAAGCGAGGAAAAAAGTTTGTTTAAATCGAACAAATATTTATTTGATATACGGCCAAACAAATGTTTATTTAATTCAAGTAAAAATGTTTGCTTGATTCGAGACAATTTTATTAATTTTAAACAATTTATTTGTTACAAAATGTTATATTTGTTTATTTTTGTTTGTTTTTATGTTGATAAATTATTTTGATTAATTTTGATTAATTTATAATTTATTTATTTTTGATTTATTTATAGATTAATAAGTAAGAATTTTTGTTTATATTTCACAACGATTGCAATAAAAATCGAAACAAAATAACGGAAATACCAAAATTTAAATCATACTGTAAATTGATAAAAAAGCAATACAAATTTAGGAAGCGTATATAAAGAAACAACGGTGTTTAATACAAAAAAATATTTTAAGCTCCGAGCTACCGATTCCATTTGAAAAGATCCAATAAAAATAAATCTTTATTTCACTTCTGTAAATTTGAATTGAAAGGAATCAAATTTTATTTGCCTTGTGTAAAAGTTTACAACGGCAAATAAATAATACACAATGAATTCAATCTTTTCTATTCTATTATTTTCTTTTTTTATTATGGGAAATTTTTTTAACAGTTTTAAAAGATTTGAATTTTCAAGTTGCCCCTGGCTCAGAAACATGCCTATGTCTGCATTTTATTTTCAAATTTCAAGCATGACTGTGCCACCTTTCCTTTCTCTCAAAAATCGACTGGGTCTGAGGTTTTTTATTCTATATATTTTTCCTTTGATTTCTCGTCACTCACTAACAAGAGAAAATATCCTCAGAAAGATATTTAATGATGTTGGTTCAGCTATCTGTGAAAAGCTGAGCCGAATAGAATTGAAGAAAAATTCGCGATATTCAAATATTCCTTTGATTTTATCTCCCCCACGTATTTTATTTTACCCTAAACTCTCTTCAAAAATAAAATATGTGCAAAGTTTTGAAAACGGTATTTTTATGACATCTTTTGTTTTTTTATTTAACTTGGAATTATTTTTACATTATTAATTGCACGTGGAATGGATTGTTATTATTTTTGGCTTAGAGGCAGTTATTGCACGCGTATTATAAATTAAACCCGTTAATTATAGTAGGATTGACATTTTTGACATTCTTAATTATATTTTTATGGATGCATTTTTTTTATCAACTTTTATTGATATTTTTAAAAAATTGAATAACAAGGTATATGAAAATCTGCGACTTTTGATGAAAAATGGATTGAGAAATGCTCTCTCTTAAATCAGTAGAAGTTTACTTTATGGCTAAAACTGGGCTAATAATTTAAATAGTTGAATTCTACTAAATTAGTCAAGTATAACTAATTTATTTGTGAAAAGTCAGTCACTGATTTAAATAGTAATATTTTACTAAAAATTAGTTAAATATATTAATATATTAGTAGGTATATAAGCTAACATTAGTCAAAATTATTTTGAGATTATATAAATTAACTATAATTATTAGTCAAATATTACTATTTAAATCAGTGACTGAATTTTCACTATCAAATTAGTTATATTTGACTAATTTAAATTTGTGGAGGGTACGTTTGAAGAGGTTGAAATAAAATATTGACTGATTGTTTAGTTCAGTAGGTCGTTGGTCTAATGGAAATTTTGATTGATTAAAATTTGGATAAATTGAAATTTTGATTAATTGAAGTTTGTACAAATTGAAGCTTGAGCAAATTGAAGCTTGAGCAAATTGAAATTCGGATAAATAAAGACTTGATTGAAATTTGGAGAGATAGAAAATTGATTGAATTTTGGATATAAATAAAAATGTATGTACCTAAAGTTCAGAACGTTCATTTGAACGAAATATTTTCTTTTCGTTTTAATTTCTTAAAAATACGCTTTTGTAATAAAAATGGACAATTCTTTTTAAATAATAATAGCATAAAAATTAATAATTGTTAGGTAAAATAATATTTTAGGACAAATTTGAATGTTTAAAAATAGAAGAATGCAAATTTCGTTCATTTGAACGTTAGGGACTTTATTTGCATTAAAAATTGATTGAACAATATAAATTTGAATGATTTGAAGTGAAAATGAAATGATTTGTAATTCAAATGAATTATTTGATAATTAATTCTAATTATCTATAAATTTGAATGATTTGAAGTGAAAATGAAATGATTTGTAATTCAAATGAATTATTTGATAATTAATTCTAAAAGTTATAGAATGGTTATTGAAAAATACTTATTAATAACTTATTGAATGGTTTGATGAAAATTGAGCTCAAATATATATTACAATTTTTTATCGTTTTAAAGTAAATTGAAATTTAGGTTAATGTAAATTTTGTAGAAATTAGGCTCCATTGAAAATTGGAAAAGTTAAGGAACAGCTTACAATCAGGATTCATTAAATTGTTAATTGAATTTTGTATCCTATTCCTTCAAGTGAAATTGTATTCTATTTTGTATCCGATTCCTTCAAGTGAAATTTGTTTCCATGAAAAATAATATTCGAATTTAATTCGTCCTTGTACTTTTCAATGAAGAGGCAATTTATAAAATTATTTTCATCAAAGGAAAAACTACCGTTTATGTACCTTATAATAGAAACAAGAAAAGAATTATTTTCTTGTTTTTATTATAAGGTACATAAACTGTAGTTTATTTTAAAATACTCGCGGTCTTAAACTTATTGTATGTAAGTATATAACTTACATACGTTTGTAATGAAAATAATTGTAGTTTGTAATTAAAATATAAATAATAAGAAGTTGAAAATTAATCAATTGAACTCATTTTTTATGAAAAACTCTAATAATTCCAATGAAAAACAAAACTTCTTTTAATACTATAGTTATTTGGCATAGACAATGTTCTAATTTTTAAATCACACTATTTTTCGAAATTCGGATCCATCACAAGTAACTAATTGAAATTTAGAGAGATTGGTGCTGAAATATTAAAAATATTTGAATGCATAAATGGTATTATAAAACATTTCAATAGTACAAATTTAGAATTGAAATCTATGAATTGCTAACTCGAATGTTTGCTAGAGCAGTATGATTTTTAAAAAGGGTTTATTCACTCGAGACTGAAGTCATAAAATGACGCTCCAGATCTTTCACCCTTGCAATATATATAGTTTTTCCGATTTACGCCTTGATGTGAAAGCTTTAGGAAACTATGTAAAAAGCCTTTGGAGAGAAAGCATTTAAAGGGAGAATCAAAACCGTTGAGCATGATAAAGAAGCATCAGGAACGGATCCGTAAAAATAGAAGTGAGAATAGGTTCACGGTACACTATTAATAGGTTTTGAGTCAATATAGCGCAACTTTAATGTATCCACTCGCTACAGTTATTGGAAATTTATAACACAGCTTGATGATGCAGGCCTTGATGAAAATCTCTAAGGCTCTTTCTGTCATTAAAATCACCCCTATTTTCGCCTTCTTCTTTCCATTTTCCGTGTCTTGTTTGGAGTTATTAAAAATCGTTTATTCTTTGCATTTTCTTCCATATCTTTCATGTAATTTATTTATCAAATATTTTACTTACTTTGCAACTTACTTTACAACTTTCTGTACAAGTTACTTTATAACTTACTTTTATTTACTACTTTTACTTTGATTATAATTATGTTATATAAATTATATTAGGGTTAACAGATGCTACCCTCACCCCCTAAAGCCTCTGATTTATATGAGAGCGAAAGAGACAACATTATATTGCTATCTTTTTCTCTCTTATGTAAATCATCCTAAAAATTGTGTATGGATCCACCACTGAATTATGTAAGATCAGTTTACACCGTTAGTTATATTACATTAATTAAAATTACATTAATTAAAATTGCATTAATTAAAATTACATTAATTAAAATTGCATTAATTAAAATTACATTAATTATATAATATTAAGAACTATGGGGTCTATATGTTAAAAAAACCGAAAGGGTACACATAGAGGGATAATAAAATAAAAAATATATAATGTTAATTATATATTGTGGCTGAGAGGAGGGTATCAAACCGTGACAGATAGTGCCAAAAGAAACTAAAATAAAATAATAATAATTATATAATTAATTTAATTTAATATTTACAAAAAAAGAACACTGTAAAAAGAAAAGAAGCAGCCGGAGAAAAATTGCAAGTGAAATATATTTCTTAAAATATAGGTAACTAAAAAAATTACGTGTACACGGAAAAAATTGCAAACTGTATTAGAAAGGCTATGATTAGACAAGAAGCAATTACATTGTGTTGTTAAAGATAGAGAATAATAAATAAACAAAGTAAATAAGTATGCCTAAAAAGTTAAGTTGAATTAGCAAGATAAATAGTAACTTAAGTAATTATATTTACCTAAAGAGTTAGGTAGATTTTACTTAACTAGTTCAGTAAATAATGCAGTTTATTATTTTTCAAAACATGTTATTTAACACTCTAGGTATATTTTATTGAAAAACTTGGATATTTAAGTACTGAAAAACTGATGTAAATGTTAATTAACAGTATATGTTCTTTTGAACCAATAAAATTAGATTCTAAAAGTATCGCACTTTTGCCAGACAAGTATTTTTATAAATTACAAAGATTTTCTTTCGCCTCAATTTTCTATAAAATTGGTAAATATCACAGTGTAGGTTAATATCACTTACAATTTTTCTCCTTGTAGTATTTGCTAAATAAATAAAAGTCCAATGATTATGGTTTGATGTAGGTAAATTACGAAAAAGTTACTAAAGTTCTGAACGTTCATTTGAATGGTTGCTTTTCGTTTCAATTTCTTCAGAATTTACTTTTATAATGAAACAAATGGTTAACTATAATAAAAAGTTGAATTAACATTTTTGGAAATTTTTCTTCTATTTTTCTTGTATTTTTTTTCTTGTATTTTTTCTTGTATTTTTTCTAGTATTTTTTCTTGTTTTTTTTCTTGTATTTTTTCTTATATTTTTACATTCTCATAAAAAATGAGAGTGTATTCAAAATGTGCGATTTTGGACTTTTGCTAATTTCATCATTTCTCGACGTTTTGAGACCCCCTGATAC
>WNHD01000332.1:0-34471 GCA_011057455.1 Ganaspis sp. Gsp50
TTCTTTTTGCATTCGATTCCCCAGAAAAAAGCACCCCAATTTGAGTAGTATAACGTTTTTGACACTTGTCTGGATCAATTGGAATTTTAAAAGAGTATGCATCATATTATTTTTGATTTTCAAAAATCATTGTACACATTTTTACAAATTCGAATGGGTTCCGGAAATTTTTTCAAAAATATTCTTGTTCAGGGTGTCTAACGCGGTTCGAAAAATAAAATTTTCTGACTTTTCCTTGACTTTTCCATGACTATTCTCTGACCATTCCCTGACTTTTCTCCAACTCTTTTTTGATCCTCAAACTTTAAAATTCATAAAAATTCTAAAAATTTTCTTCAATCAATTAATAATATTTGCAATTAATCTTATTTTAAAAATTTTGCCTGACTTCAAACAAAATTCCCTGGCTTTTCCCTGACTTTTTTCTGACCAAGTAAATTGCATGACTTTTCCATGACTTCTCTGACTTTCCTGACCGTTAGACACCTTGATAAAGTAAAGAAATTAAATTATAAAAAAATGTCCATGGTATAAATGAAAATTCCATGAGAATTCCAGGTTTTCCATGTTTTTTAGAGTTGTAGAAATCCTGATGATGATGATGATAATAATAATAACAATAATAAAAATAATAATAATAAAATAATAATAATAAAATAATAATAATAATAACAGTAATAAAATGATAATATATAAATAACAAAAACTATTATAACAGTAACAGCAATAAAATAATAATAAAAAGCCATGAGGCAGCAATAATAAAACAATACAATTTCCAAATTACTAAAAAAAAAATCATAAATTAACTTACAGGTCGCCTTTTCGTGGAGGAAACAATACACGACGAATTTTTGAGAAAAGTTGTCGAAGAAACGAAAAAGCTGTCGATTGGGAATCCTCTGGATCGTGGAACAGCTCATGGTCCCCAGAATCATAAGGCTCATTTGAATAAATTAATTGAATTTACAAGCAGAGGAATTGAGGACGGAGCTCGATTAGTTTACGGTGGAAAACAATTGGATCGTCCTGGTTTGTATTTCCAGCCAACGATTTTTACGGACGTTACTGATGATATGTTTATCGCAAAAGATGAGTCTTTTGGGCCAATAATGGTCATTTCGAAATTTAGTTCCAAGGATCTTGACCGCGTAGTTTCTCGAGCAAATTCCACAGAATACGGCCTGGCAGCTGGTGTCCTTACCAAGGATATTTCCCGAGCCCTTCGATTTGCAGAGAAGATTGAGGCAGGAACTGTTTTCGTTAACACATACAACAAGACAGATGTTGCTGCTCCATTCGGTGGCTTCAAAAAGTCCGGTTTTGGCAAAGATTTGGGCCAAGAAGCACTCAATGAGTACCTGAAAACGAAAACCATCACAATAGAGTATTGATATTAAGAAATAAATAAATAAAGTCTATGTGTTATTTAATTTAAGTTAAATTAAGTCTGTTTTAGAACATGATGTCTGTCGTCGAAAAGAAAGCATTCATTTTTAGAGTGTAGACAATTAAAAAAGTAGTTAAGGATTTCAAATCTGAATTTTAAATTTTCGTCAAAATTACAAATCCATTCAGTTTAGTTTTTAAACCAATTCGTTTGGAATAATTTTTTATTCGAATTTTAAATTAAGGAGACTAAGTCTTTTTAATGAATATAAAATTCTGAACGTTAAAATGAATGAAAATGTTTCTTTAATATATTTTTTTATTTGTATTTGTTTAAAAATGGTATCTTACTTACTAAAATTGCACCTTAAATATTGTAACATTTTTTGAATAGGTATATATTCCAATTTTTGTTTGTCATTTTTAAAAGGACAAAATGTCCTTTCTTTTTAGTAATATTTTTTTCTTATTAAATGAACGTTCAGCACTTTATAGTAGTCTTTTTTAATCGAATTCTATTCAGTACTTTATAGTGATCTTTTTTAATCGAATTCTATTCAGCATTTTATAGCGATCTTTTTTAATCGAATTCTATTTAATAAGGTTTTTTATTTGAATTCATTTTAGAAAGGTTTTCATCGACTGTATAACTTACTGAAAAAGTAGCTAAAAACAAATTATAACTTCCTGAAAAATTGACAAAACATTTTTTTCTTTAAGTTTTTAGGTTTAAATTTATACAATCGACTGAATTAATTTATAGAATCATCAAGTTTTAAATATGTAATGTAAGAAATAGAATAAATAAGCGCACTTCTTTTGTATACTGTATATTTGAAAGCATTTTATGTATATTATAAGAGTATGTTAATAAATGAATTTAATTTTTATTTACAAATGTTGTTTTAGTGTTAATTTAATTATTATTAAGCAAATTTGATTATTGTTAAGTAAATTTGATTATTATTAAGTAAATTGAATTATTATTAAGCAAATTTGGTTATTGTTAAGTAAATTTAATTATTATTAAGTAAATTTAATTATTATTACATATTTTAATTACATTATTATATAAATTATTATCAATAAAATAATTGCATTTTTCACACTTTATAAAACAAAAAACAAAAATTTCAAAACAATTCACAAGTGACGTATTAAATTCCTAATATCGGAGTCATTTTGCATTTTCAAAAATTGCGTTTTGACTAAATTAAATTGTTTATAGATAAAATTACAAATGTAGAAATTCGAACGTCCATAAAATTTTTTATTGCCCAAAGAGGGTCACTGCCATGAAACCAGATGCTTGAAACACGAAGTTTTTCTTTATAAAAACTCCACACGTTAGTAGTTGTACTTCTCGGAATATAAATTCAAAAAAAATTTTCAAAACTATAATATAATAATAAATGAATATCGTTTAGAAGAATTAATCGATAATTATTTTCCAATCTCAATTTATTTTACTGTTAATTTTGTTATTTCTTTAAGAATAAAAAGGGCCATCCCTTACAAATTCCAGAAAGGAATTTCTTGCTTCAGGGAGAAGAAAAATAAATATGGGTACCACGTGTTGGATTTGGAAGCTGCATCTTTCAGTTTGAGTTGGTTTGTCGTTCAAATCTGTTCGTAAAAACTATTTGACACTCAAGTATATTTTATTGTCTTGAAAATTGATTTTATAATTTTATCAAAAGTGCGGAAGAATATTTTATGAATTTTCAAAAAGTAGTGCAATTTCTGTTTCTTTAACAGGTAAATTCAAATATGTAATGAAATTTGAATACAATGTTTAAAAATCTTGGTCCAGATAATTTGTGTTAATTAACATTAAATTTAATATTAATTGTAATTAATTACTAATTTCTTAATTTAATTGCTAATTGTAATAATTTAATTACAGTAAATTCAAGTGAAATTTATTCAAACTGAAATTCAATTAAAATGCCTCATAAATGAGAATGTAAAAAAAGTAACTAGCTCAAATTGCAAATTTTTTCATTTTGTAGATGACAGTCATTTTGTTTAATAATAAATAATAGTAGTACTATATAATATTATTTAACAATAATAAATATCAGTGAAATCCGATCTTCATTAAATCGAACTAAACTAAAATTTCTGCAAATTGAAACATCTATTAATTTTCAATTTCAGTAATAATTATAATAATAATAATTATTATTTTTTTATATTTTTTCTACGATCTGCATATTTTGTTGTAATATTTATGGAAAAAGGTCAATTTTATTGTAGCCCGTTTACTTAATAAATTAAATTAAATTATTTTTTATTTTTATTATTATTTTCATTATTATTAATTATTATTATAATAATAATTTAGGCATCTAATAGATGTCTGTTTGGTCGGTATACATCACAATTTCTAAATTACCTTAATATGAATAATTATAATAATAATGAATTCAAAATTAATTAAATTGGAAATTAGGATTACATTGGATCACAATAAAATTAAAACTAATCTGAAATCTAAATATAATAAAAATAAAAATAAATAATTGTGAAACTAATACAGAACCGAAACATAAATGGAATTAAAATTAAAATAGTTATAAAATTATAATTGAATAAATAAAATTGAGACATACCTAATAAAATAAAAACCTTGTAAATTAAATTAAACTTGAATTGAAATCGAAATGACATAAAAATGGCACTAAAACCCAAATGAGAAAAAGAATAATTAATCAAGAATAAATACATTAATTTGTATAATTAAATTAATAAAAAAATTAATGTTTATAATTAAAAGAATAAACAAAAGCAATGTTGATAATTAAAAGAATAAACAAAATTAAAATTTATAATTAAAAGAATAAACAAAAGTAATGTTTATAATTAAAAAAAATAACAATTAATTTTTACAATTAAAATAATAAAAATTAATTTTTACAATCAAGAGAATAAAAATTAATTTTTACAATTAAAAGAATAAAAATTAATGTTTATAATTAAAAGAATAATGAAATAATATAATTAAGTGTATCGGGAACTTACAATTTTCAGGCCTAATTTGAAATCAACTAATCGTGTCGGATGTTCCAAGAGTCCACCCCTTCCTGTTTCCTTTTTGCATTTGTTGTTAATATCTTGAAGCACACCCACTGCAGCTTCCTGATAAAGAGCAGTTTCTTGTCAATGCTCTGATACGAAAACTTCCTTTCCAGTTAATTGCACTGCTTTCCAAATTTATCAGTATGTAATGGACCTTCATACCATTAAAATCTCCAATCTGAAAATTTTTCTTTAAAAAATTGTGTTAAAGAAACTCCAAACAAGCCGACAAAAAATAGGAATAATTCCAAGAAACGAGAATAAAGAGATTTAAATAAATATTGGATTTTGAAACATTTACAACAAGTACAGCAAAATGTTAATAATACCAATAAAGCTGGATGTTAATTACAGTTGGGCTTTTCATTAGGCACTTTGCTTGAATTTAAAATTGCGAGCTGCCTCTTGAAGGGCAAACCTGTGGTTCACTGTCATCGTTGGATTTTTTCTGTCAATCATCTGTGAGACATTTTATTTATAAATATCTTGAACTGCCTTGAATAAAAAAAATGTCGTATTGGCATTAATTTCCAAAAGGCTAATTACTGTTTATGTTCCTGAAATTTTTCAATTTTAAGTTGTTATATTCCTAAGATGTTTTAATTATTTACATATCTCTAAATTTCATTTCATTTCTAACGTTTATATAATTCATATATAAAATTTATATTATATAAATATCATATAATTCATATATAAAATTTATATTATATAAATATCTCTAAATTTCTTTCATTTCTAACGTTTACAATTCTCAAGATTTATAATTATGAGTTTTTAAATCTTTATAATTATATTTTCAATCTTTACAATTATATTTTCAACCTTTACAATTATATTTTCAAACCTTTACAATTATATAGATAATATTTGATATTATATTCCTAATGTTTTCAAATATTAGGAAATACTAAAAATAGGAAAAAACTAAAATACACTTTTAGTTATTGTATTTCTTCAATTTTCAGTTATATTTGTAATATTTGAAATTATATCCAATTTTATTTATTTTATTTAATTTTTATTTCTAAAATTTGAAATTGTATCCCCAATTCTTTCAATTATATTCCTAATCTTTGAAATTACCGATATTTAAAACGTTTTTACCTATTTTTCTGATATTTTCGATTATGTCCAACGTTTTTAATTTTATTTATATAACAATTATATTTTCAAAGTTGTAGGATTATATTTCTAAAATATTAAAATATATTCCTATTATTTTCCAATGAATTTTTAACATGTACAATAAATTGTATTTTTAACTTTTAAATTCGTTTTCAATTATATAATTATAATAAAATATAAATATAATAAAATATAAAAATAATAAAATTCTAAGCAGTTTGTATAGTAAAATAAAATTGTAATTTGCATATCAAATTAAAATTGTAATTTATGTAAGTTAGTAAATTAAAATTGTAATTCTTAATAGTAAATTAGCCAGATTTGTTGCTAATTTGATTTAAAAAGCAGAATGCTAATTCAACCAATTAGCTACGTGATAAAATTATTAAAAATTAGTAAATTTAACGAAAATGCTTTTTTTGCAGAATGCTAATTCAACCAATTAGCTACGTGATAAAATTAATAAAAATGAGTAAATTTAACGTAATCAAAATTACGGAAAATGAATTAAAATTTATCAAAAAGTCACAACTGTTAACTAAACAATAAATTTAATCAAGAATTGATAAAAATAAACCAAAAGTTGGTAGAGTTGATCAAGAATTAGTAAAGTTTTCCAAAATGTTAGTAAAACTTACTAAAGTTTGCTACAATTACCCCAAAACTTCCGAATGCTAATCGAAACTTAGTTTAATTTATTAAAATTATGCTAAGATTAGTTTCATTTAGTAAAATTATCCTAAGATTAGTTTAATTTAGTAAAATTATGTTAAGATTAGTTTAGTTTAGTAAAATTATACTAAGATTAGTTTAATTTAGTAAAATTATGCTAAGATTAGTTTAGTTTAGTAAAATCAACCTAAGATTAGTTTAATTTAGTAAAATTATGCTAAGATTAGTTTAATTTAGTAAAATTATCCTAAGATTAGTTTAATTTAGTAAAATTATCCTAAGATTAGTTTAATTTAGTAAAATTATGCTAAGATTAGTTTAGTTTAGTAAAATTAAGCTAAGATTAGTTTAAAAAGTTAATAAAATTAATAACAAATCAATAAAGTTAACCAACGTTTAGGCCAAAATTTAGAGCCGTAAAACAAAATCCAATTAATCAAGATTAATTGACAAAGATTTAATACAAATTAACCAATTGGTTAATTTTACCATTCTTTCTTCCAATGTTTTCTTAATTTACAAAGCTACCACTCTCCTGACCAAACAATACGCAATTTGGTGAGAATGTAAGTTTATTGAAGGTATTGGTACAGGCGATACACAAGATTCTCACGAGAATTCAAAAGTTTGCACAAATGACCGTATTACATATCAGCAAAACCTTTGTGCTTTTTACGGTCAAAGACAAGATATTTATTTTATTTTGACAAACAACCTTTTTTTAAACATCGAATGTATCTTTAATAAGAAAAACGCATCTTCAAATTACGTCCGTAATGAAACGTAGAGAAATTAACTTAGAAACTAGATCTTTGAAAACTCTGATCTAAAATGTGACTTACGAAATCATAACCAGGGACTGGTGTTAAAGTCTAAAAATTCTTTTGTCACTTATAAAATTGCAAAAAACATTCGATCTATAAAATTTAGAAATTAAAGTTTGTTTTTTGTTTTAATTAAAAAACCGTTTAGTTATAAAAGAAAAATAAAATAGATTTTCGAGAAAAAAAAAGAGCATTCCAGAACTGATAAAAACCCCGATTAATGATGACAATCGTCCCTCTTAAAAGTTTATCACCTATAAAAGTCAGTCTCACATTTCCTGTACAGTGTTGCGATAACAAAGTGCTTTCGCTGTAATTATACTCATGTTAAACTTATTAACATACGCACATTTACACGCGCTATCACGCACTCGCGGATTCGTCTTCAATAGCAAACTTATGAAACTGAAGATTATTCTGCGACGAATTCGCAGTTGATATTTGATGAAATATCAAAAAAAGATAAGACAAAGATATCAAAGAACATGAAATGCGTGAGTTATTTTTCCCTCAAATTTTTTTCTTTCCTTTTTTTTTTTTCAAGACGTATCCACGCGTGCGACGCACCACTGAGAAAAAGTTGAGCCGTAGAATCTATTTGGATATTTCGTATTGTCGAACGCACAATTCATGATTCGCACAAGATTAGTTGAGTGTCCTCGATACAAAATACGAACATCTGTTAATATTTACATTTATTCAAAGAGAATCTTCGCCTTATCCTTATCTAAGCTTCTTCTCAGTGACCTGGAATCAAATTCATTAAAAATCTCCTTAAACTAACATAGATAGACGATTTATTTGAAGCTAAAAGGAAACATTTAACAACGAGCAGAACCCAGCGTGGCTCCTTTCAACGAACGCGAAAACGTTGAAACGCGCGAAGTAAACGTCGTTCATTAATTCTATATGTAACAAATAGTGACATCAGCAACATCAGTACTTTATCAATCAATAAAAGCCGCATCTCAAGATCGGTATTATTCACAATTTAACAATGTGTATTAAAAATTGTAGTTAATTTCTTTAAAAGTTTTCCGAATTCTCGGAAAAATAAGAAAACAAATATAATCAAATAGAAATTTCAGAAAAGGAAGAGCATTCGTATCTCGATTCTTAAAGTTGCTTATTTTAATAAATTTTTCATAATTATTATAAATTTCTTCATCATGTTTTTAGGTATTCTTTTCAATTTCTTTACTCATTGTTATAGAGTTTTGTTTACTTTTTTTTTATAATTTCTTTACTTATTTTTACCTTTGTGTTTTGTGTTTCGTGTTTACTGTTTACTTATTGTTTATTTATTGTTTTTACTTGCTTACTGTTTTCATCTATTGTTTATTTATTGTTTTTGTTTACTGTTTTCATCTATTGTTTATTTATTGTTTTTATTTGTTTACTGTTTTCATCTATTGTTCACTTATTGGTTTTATTTGTTGTTTACTGTTTTCATCTATTGTTTATTTATTCTTTTTACTTGTTGCTTATTTATTGTTTTTACTTATTGTTTTTACCTATTGTTTACTTATTGTTTTTACTTTTGTTGTTTACTTATTGTTTTTACTTATTGTTGTTTACTTATTGTTTTTACTTTTGTTGTTTACTTGTTGTGTTTACTTGTTGTGTTTACTTATTATATGTTTACTAATTGTTTACGAATTGTTTACTGATTAAGAATCTGCTGTGGAAATTTCAAAAAGTCGCAGTGTCTAAAGATTTTGTTTAATTGAAAAGGAAGGCTTCAGTTAAGTTTTAACGACGGAGATGAACTTCGAGCGGATTATTTGGAGACACGTTGCGCTGGATAAAAACTCCGTCGTCGAAACTAGGACAGGCGATGGAGCCGATGTCACTCAGACGCATCAGAATTTGTAGATGGTCACCAGAAGTTGGATGCTCCATAACCGCCACCACCGCCTGTGCCGCCACCACCGCTGATTCCTCCACTCATCCCAATTGGATTAAAGCGATGAGGATGCATTTTCTCCATCCTCATGGCTCCAGGACCTCCTCCGACGCCTCCTCCAAAATGATGGCCTCCACCACGTGGTCCGAAACCAGTCGATCTTCCCAACATTCCCGGTGGTCCTCCTGCTCCCATACCAGCCATTCCTCCTCCCATTCCGACTCCAACAGGTGGTGCTCCACGACCCCTTCCTGCCATTCCACCTCCTGTAAATTCAACACTAAATTCAATACAAAATTCAACAAACACAAATCAAAACAACAGGAAAGCAAAAAGCACACCTTTTACTTTTTTACTACTTTTTTTTCAATTCATGCCATTCTTTCTCGCGTTAACAATTTAGAATTAATATTAATAATTGATTCAATTAAGAATTAAAATTGAATTACAGTTGAATTAAAATTGCATTACAATTGAATTAAAATTGCATTAAATCAATAAGTCATCTTTTATCATTTTTACATCGGTTTTAAATGAAATGTATTACTGATGTGTAATTTTAACTAGCGATTACATTTGACAGAACCAAAATTAAGAAATGTTCAATTTGTTTTTAACAAGCAAACATTCTTTGTTAAAATTATTTAATGAGATGGATTACTGAAACAACAAAATGAAACTAAAAACGATTATAAATTGATAACAAAATTTGCACCTTTAGAATTATAAACCTCGTGATTCAATAGAAAAGTGAAATAGAAAAGTGAAATAGAAAAATAAAATTGATTTTATTTTAATTCTCTCGAGGAAGATCAAAATTCTGCTCATTGTGCTCCAATGTTTAAAAACAGACGTTAATTAGCGACAACTTTGTTACTGAATCTGGAACTGTGTACATTTTTAAAACAATCTACAATATTACATTTTCAAAAAAACTAATAATGGATTTAAAAAACTAAAAATGATACAAAAAGACTAAAAATAATACAAAAGAACTTAAAATAATACAAAAGAACTTAAAATGATACAAAAAACCAAAAATGATACAAAAAAACTAAAACTGATACAAAAAACCAAAAATGATACAAAAAAAACTAAAACTGAATTTAAAAATACAAAATCAAAAGGCAGAAAAAGATATAAATATTCCAAGATTGAAAAAGAATATTAGCTTATGCAAAATAAGTAGAAAACAAAAAATCAAATACTACGTTACATAAAAGAAATCTTTAAATATATTTTTGAAACATTTTTTAGGCTTGATTCAAACTACAACACTACCACAAGGAACAGGACCAATCGAGGCAAGGAAATAAAAGCAAACATCGTGAAAAAAAAATATTTCTTTTTTCGAAAAACGCTGTACAAAACACGTAGAATGTATACGATGCCCGAATAAAACAAGAATACAATATTGGCGCAATAGAAATCAAATACAAAATAAATATAACAATTAGATCGCAGTGTTTCGACACAATTTCAAAATCAAGAGAAAAAAAAATGAAAAAAAGCTGTCTGTCGCATCGATAGAAATCCATCAGTTGTTTGTATTCCCCACAGGAAGTCCTTGTACCACTTCAGTCTCCAGAAAGTTTGTGAGTTTTAAATTAAATCACTGCACAACACTACCGGTTCTTTTTTTTGGGGCAAGATTACCAATTATCAATATCGCGACACGATAAAGCCAAAATGGCCCCTTCAATTTGCTCCGTCAACAATCATTGTACGCTTGTTTAAAACAATTAAGAAAACTCGGAATGTAGCCTTCGATCGTTCACCAAACGATCTAATGCACGTCACCAATGCCCTATTTAAAGGCAACCAGTTTAGCTGACAAAAAAAATCATTCATCATTAGTACATTACCTTTATTAACAGAATTTGCTCCTGGCTGCAATTTCGTACGACGCGATTCGCGCTATTCATTTTTTAACGTATACTACGTAATACTAGATTCCATCAAGTACATAGTATATTAATTATTTGGTATAAACAATACACTAAAGTATTTATTACACTAAATATTCAATATACTCGATATTAAGCATTTAATGCACTCAATATTAATTATTCATTAATAGCAAGTATACAGTACACTCAATAGCAAGTCGACATTAAGTATACAGTATAAAGTATACGTATACAGTATAAGTATACAGTATAAGTATACAGTAAATAGCTGTTAAATAATCAATATCAAGTTTGCAAAATACTGAAAATATTACAAAGCACAACAAAACTACAAAACCAAAGACGCAAGACAGAACAAAAACAAGGATTTTGCGAACGAAATTGTCCAAGAAAAACGGCGAAACAGCGAAATAAATCAATTTAAATTCAATAAATATTTTAAGTTAAAAAATGTGCAATCGATTATTTACATCAGCGAAAGAGGAATCAATTAACCACATTTCTATCCAAATGAGATTGCTTTCAATTGAAAGAGGAATCAATTATCACATTTTTATCCAAATGAGATAGCTTTCAATTCAACTTTTTTTTAAAAAAAGAAATTGATATTTTTAAACCGGAAATTGATATTTTTAACCAAGAAATTGATATTTTTAATCAAGAAATTGATATTCGTAATCAAGAAATTGATATTTCTAAATGGAAAATTAATATCTCTAATGAAAAATCGATACTTTTAGTGGAAAATCGATACTCGTTAATGAAAAATTGTTATTTTAAAACGAACGTTCTTATTCCTCTTTTTCAAGAATATCGACATTGAGAGATTTAGAAATGAAAAAACAAAACTTACCGCGACTCTGATTGAAGCCGGCTTGCCATCCTGCATAATAAGCCGCTTTTTGTTTTCCATGTTCCTCGGCAATTTTCACACTCAAGGGTTCGGAACCTCCGTCTGGGATTGTTCCATTAAGAACATTAATAGCTTCCTGAGCTTCTTCACGTTTATCGTATCTGATGCAAAGTTAAAAATTTATTTATAATTAATCAAAATAAATGTGTATTATTACCCTGATATTACATTATTTTTAAAAAACCTACACTCAAGATAAAATCATTTTCCATCTTCGTAAATAATTCTACATTTTACACTTTACGTTTTACATTTTAGACATTACGTATTAAATTTCGTTTTACATTTTACATTTTACTTTTTACATTCTACGTTTTACATTTAACGTTTTATATTTTATACTTTACGTTTTATGTAAATCTACAGAAATTCTTTTATCTAAAATGTAGAAAAAAAGGCAAAATTGTAAAAACAAGTTAGTACGAGGGAAAAGTATGAAAATATGTGAGATTCGGTAGAATGAGAGCTTGAATATTTAGCTGAAGCACAAATTTGTCAAGTGTGTTATTGCACAATAACTCACACCTGTTCACTAATTTTGGATACATTTCAAATTCTAGCCAGTTCGCGATTCAATTCGCGCTAAATATCAAGCTATAACTAGGGCAATTAAAAATAATCTTTATCCAGAATCGATTCTCACTAAAATTGTGTGTATTTCATAAACTTACCTAACGAACGCCACTCCTCGAGGTAAACCAGTATGTTTGTCTTTTAAGATATTTTTCTGCACAATTTGTCCAAATTTACTGAAAATGTCTTCAATCTGCTTATCAGTGATATTTCTGAAAAAACCAATCATTCTTATAAAATGTAATAATAATAATAATAATAATAATCATAATAATAATATAAAGATAATAACAAATTATGACAAGAAAATGAAAACGACAATTTTTGGAACAAGTCTACTTGCTAAATAAATAAAAAGTAAACATAGGATAAATTATAATAATATAAAAATTAAAGATTGGATAAATTGTAATAAAATAAAAATTAAACATAGAATTGTAATAAAATAAAATTTTTTGAAACTTCTTAAATCCCAATATTTTAAAAACAATTTGAGTCCTTTTTTGTTGTTCACTATGGTTTAATTTTAGCAGTAAATGTACCAATTCTTTATTTAAATAATTAAGTAATCCGTTTAATTAATATCTGATCAGTTCATTTAACGTTTCATCAATTTATTTAACGTTTCATTAATTTATTTAACGTTTCATCAATTTATTGAACGTCAAATCAATGTATTGAACGTCAAATCAATTTATTTAACGTCAAATCAATTTATTGAACACCGAATAATTTCTTTAAACGTCGAATCAATTAATTGAACGTCTAATCACTTTATTGAACATTTAATCAAATTTTTAAAGACCTAATCAGTTTATCTATCGTTCTATTATATATAATAATTAACCAATTTATTTAACATTTTATCAATTCAATTAAAACCGCATAAAAGCTATTGAAAATTTAAACCGCCAATTGTTGACAATTTGGATTTTACAAATCATTAATTTAAATTTGAATAGTGATTTAGACATTAAATTCAAAAAATCATAAACCCAAAGGCGCAATAAGGTGGAAATAAATTCAAAAAATCATAAACCCAAAGGCGCAATAAGGTGGAAATAAATTGATATTTTTAAGATTGAATAAATGAATATTAATAACAATTAATAATAAACTCCACAAGACTTTTTTTTTATACATACCTTGGTAAATTCGTAACATAAAGATTGGTTTCCTTAATTTCTTCACCAGAAGGACGAGCATGAGAAACCTTCAGTTTCTTATTTTGAACCTGGAGTCCGTTCAATGTGGCAATTGCTGTTGTTGCATCCTCTGCTTTTGCGTAATTTACGAAACCAAAGCCATAGCTATAACCAGTCTGAAATTCAAGAACAGAAAATTCAAATCCAAAACACAATACATTTCAACTGATTTTTTTTTTAAAAAAATACAATTTTTTAATTAATGTCCGAAATTCAGAAACCAAAATCCAAAACATACAATTAACTAAACTCGAGAAAAACAATTTATCAATTCAAATTTTACTTTAAAATTACTTTAAAATTACTTTTACTTTACTTTTATTTTACTTTTTATTTACTTCCACTTTACTTTTATTTTACTTTTTATTTACTTTTTATTTACTTTCACTTTACTTTTAATTTACTTTTTATTAACTTTTTATTAACTTTTACTTTACTTTTACTTTTTATTTACTTTTATTTTACTTTTACTTTTATTTTACTTTTTATCTTCTTTTTATTTTCTTGTTTACCTTGCAGTTTTTTCTCTTTTCTCTTTCCTATTTTCTTTTTTATTTTCTTTTTTATTTACTTTCTCTTATTTACTTTTTTAAAATTGTTTTAACTTACTTACTTACCTTTACTTACTCTTTTTATCTACTCCAAATTCAAATTTCAGAAGAAAATAATAAACGCTTCACCATTAACGTAATTATGAAAAATTATGAAAAATTATGAAAAAAAATGAGCAAATTAATTACCTTGTAGTCTTTCATGACGCGACAAGACTCAACCGGGCCAATGGTAACGAACATACTGTAGAGTTCTTTTTCGGTCATACTCTGAGGCAAATAGTTTATGATCAAATTTGTCCTCGTCTCCATTCCATTGCCCTTGTGTTGGTGTTGTTGCTGCTGGCGCTGTTGCTGCTGCTGCTGTTGTTGTTGTTGCTGATGGTCGGTCATGTTGGGACCGCAGGCTCCGTTTAACACCTTGTGCTCTGTTGAAACCACAACTGGAATTTGTTGTTGCTGCTGCTGCTGCTGTTGTTGTTGTTGCAAATGTGCGTTGTTGCCTCCACTGATCCAACCAAGAAAAAGCATCGACGTGATCGGCAAATACAAAAAATATAAACAAATTTGTTACTACTATTGTGCACAATTCCATGTGCCGGCAGATGATGGCCCGTTCTATAACGCATATCATCTTTTTTTTCTGAGAGACAAAAAATAAATACAAAATAAATATGCGCATAAACAGTGCGACGTCAGACCTGCATTTGAGAAACAAACAAAAGCAAACATGAGGACTTGAGCCGAATAAAGAGACAATCAATTGGGGAACACATTCAAATTTTGCATTTCCTTTGCTTTTACTATTTGCACTAATTCGTTACTCATTTATTTTCATTGTCAATTTATTTTTTAAACAACTCAGTTTCTATCAATCTATTTTTTAAACAACTTATTTTCATTATCAATCTATTTTTTTTCATTATCAATCTATTTATTAAACAACTTATTTTCATTATCGATCTATTTTTTAAACAACTGAGTTTCATTATCAATCTATTTTTTAAACAACTTACTTTCATTGTCAATTTAAAAAAACTTTTCAAAGATTTATCAATTTATTTAAAATAATAATTACTCATACTTGCGTATATTGAATATCAAAAATAATGAACATTTTAAATTTATTTTGTATGCATTTTTGTTTAAAAACTAAAATTTATATTGGAAATTATTCAAAACAAGTTATTTGAAAAATTACTCAAAAAAATTTCGATTGAAAATTATTCATAACAATTTATGTAAAAAATTATTCAAAACAATTTATATAAAAAATTCTTCAAGATAATTTATATAAAAAATTCTTCAAGATAATTTATATAAAAAATTATTCAAAACAATTTGTGTTATTATTGAAAGAAATTTATAAAAAGAACATTCATATTCTCCATTTCTTTAGTAATAATTTGCTATAAAATATCCGAAAAAATTTTACTAATATTACTTGTTGACTTCAATGTATTATTATTATTACAATTTTATTATTACAATTTTATTATTACAATTTTATTATTACAATATTATGATTCGATAATATTACCTAAAAGTTACGAATTATTTTGTTTCAAAACATTTTTTATTCAAATGTTATATTCTGCAAAAAAATTTATTTTAAAAATATTTACTTTAGTTGAAAGTAGTAAAAGAAAATTTAAAAAAATTTCAGAAAAAAAAACAAAGAAAATTTCAGTAGAAAAAAATATAAAAAAAAATTTTTCAGTACAACAAGAAATACCAAAAAAACATTTTAGTAGAAAAAAATACAAAAAATAGGATAAAAATTGTTCAAGTGAGTGCCTACAACAAATTTTGTAGTTCTATTTGAAAATTATCACAATTTGAACATTCTTTTCAAGAACTAATAATTGTTTAAACATTCTAAAATACTGTTATAAAATTCTAGAATGTTTTAAAATTCTAAAATACTGTTTAAGAAGTCATAACATACCAATTGAAAACGACAAAATATTGTTTTAAAAAAACATCACAAATTGTTCAAAAAATTTATTACAAATTATTGAAAAAAATTAATTCCATAATTGAAAATTAATTCCACAATTGAAAATTAATTCTATAATTGAAAATTAATTTCACAATTGAAAATTAATTCCATAATTGAAAATTAATTTCATAATTGAAAAAAATTAATTCTATAATGAAGAATAAATGATTTATTAAAACTTTTTTTTTTCCTTAAAATGCAAAGTTTAATTAATTTGCAATCTAATCAAATATTTCTTCTTAAATTTATGTTTCAAAAAATTAAAAATAAAACTTTGAAAGCGCTTCTATAAAAATTATTTAATTAATTCTGAATTATTATAGATATTATAATAAATTGTTTTTATTTTTATTCACAATTTATTCAAATTCTAAATATAAATTGATCTATTGAATAATATTCTACAATGTTTTTATTGTTATTAATAATTTAATTCATTTGTTATTAATTAATAACTTATTACTTGATTTTTAAATAAATAAAATAAATCGATTTTTAAAAATTGGGAGATTTAAAATTAAAAACCAAGTCATCTCAAATTTGCAGTGATTATTTTGAAGTTTAATAATACAATTCTAAATTCGAGAGCTAGAATTTAGGTGCATTTGTTTACCTCATCTAACTGGAGTACCTTTTGTCTGTTTGCTAAGTCTTCCTTTTGTTTGATTTTAATTTTCTCAATGTCTGATGGTCATACGACCTTGGAAAGATGCAATAAAATTAATTGGGGTTGCACGTCTTAGGATACCTTCTCAGAACACAAATTTTTACCTGAGAAGGATCATTAGACAACCACATTTCATTACTTTTAATTGACTCGAGAATATTTACTATTTATAACAACTGAAACGTAATTTTTTACTTGAATCGTGAAAATTAATATCAAAATTTCAAACAGAAACTAATTTACAAAAATTAAATTAGTTTCTTACATATGCCAATTAAGGAATCAAATTATTTAAAAATAATTTACTTTCCGGATATTGACAAATAAAAACATAAATAAGTAAAATTTTTTGTCTTTCATTGTTTTTTGTACTACAATTTTCTAGTACTTTAATTTTCTCTCCCTCCCTTTTATACGAAAAAAAAGATGACATTTTCGAAAAATAAAATAAAATATACACCAAAGAGTTCAACACAATCTATAATTTCGATTAAAAGAAACACATTTGAATAAACAAAAAAATATTTTAATAATACTAAAACATCGCAAACAATAGTTTTTAAAACATTAACACAAAAAGAAAAATTTATTTCTCAAAAATGACAAGTTTTAACAAAGATTATTAAAAAACTTGCAAAATTTAATAACACTAAAATACTTTGAAAAATAAATTATTGAAAAAAATGATTATTTAAAATATTTTTTCGTATATTAATTCCACGTGTTTGAAAACTCTTTTGTAAATTTGCAGATCATAAAACAAAATTGGTTGAAAACATAGTTATTATTCAAGAAAAATATTAAAAAATACATATTTTGACTTACCACAAAAACCAGGATTTACTACCAACCAAAGGATTTTGAAATTCCATCGCTTTTTTGCTGCTCTTTTCAGAAAACTGAACCAGTGGATGAGAATTTGAGAACAGGTAAAACGGGACTAAAATTGAGAATCTTTTGCATTGAACCCTTATTAGCCCCCTCCATATTTCTCATGCAAAGGTGCAGGTATCTTAGAACTCACATTGGCGATGAATTTTCAAAAAATTTAGCAAGTATAGACACCATTGGGTTTTCTTTGAACCATTTTACCTGAACGCCATAAAATTTTCCAAAGCAATAAAATCACCTTGAGAAAATCCCCTCTAATTATTTTTCTTAAATAATTAAACTGGCCTACAAAATTCGTCTCATTTAAGTAGGATTATTTAAATTAAATGGAAAATAATTCTCTAAATATGAAACATGTCCTTAAAATTCTAAAAAAATGTCTATATTATTTTTAGAACTTTTAGATTAAATTTCAAATTCAGGATAAGATAAATAAGCGCATAAAGCACAATTTACAACCAACCTGTAAAAATGTGAAAAAAGCAATTTCAGCTTAAAATAATACATATTTTATCATCAAATTATAAAGTCTTCAGTTATTATACTCCCAAGGCTTAACAATTGAACACTAAAAGATAATTACAGTACGACTGGTATTACATTTCTCAGAAATTTGTAGCGTAAAAAATTGGTAGCAGAAATATTAAATTTTAAAACATTGACATTAAAATCATTCTTTTCTCATTTATAATATGAGAAACAAAATAAAAAACGAGAATAATAGAGTATTATTTATCCAACTTTTTAAGATTCTAAGCTCTTCTTTTAAGCTTTTTAAGCACGCAAGACTATTTTGAGGTTAGGTTAACAATTTCAACAATGTAAATCTTGTTGCAAGTCTTAGAGAAAATATAAAAATCGCTAACCGTGGAGAAATGAGTTTTGTTCAAAATTAATATACCTTACAATTTACAGGACCCTATAAATGCCATGAGCCGTAAAACAGGAAATGACTCTACAGCAACTTCCTGTCTTCACATTACACCATCCATTAAAAATGCAAACTCGATAAATAAAAAAATCAAATATCTATGTCGGTATTAATCGATTATGCGTATTAAACTATCCTCATAACGTGGTTATTTTTTAATAAAAAAAAGATAAAAAAGGCGGTAAAATAAAAAGCTTGGCGCAACGATCGACCAAAGCCAAAGGGAGTAATCACTATACAATAAAAAAGGCAGCGTGTACGAGAGAGATAGACTTACCACTTCCAAGATATGATGCCACAGAAAATTGATCAAAAATGCGAGTAAGGTGGAAAATACTGATAAATTTGAAAACACTCGCGTCACGCGATGCAAAAATTAATTACCACCACTTTAAATAACGTATAAAAAATGAGAAATGAAACTGCGAATGCTAAATTTTTTTAGAAACGTTGACGCCGAATCCGTCCGAACTTTTAAGTCGAAACAACGAAAGTAATCACACAAGCAACGTGGATTATACGATTTTCGGAAAAAAGACTATTTATATTTATTTTAAGTTAATAATGAACCGATTTTTGTCTCACTTTCTGTCTTCGATTCCTGATGCCAAGCCCGCAGGGTCCTGACCTGCCCCTCAACCTAAAATTTTACCTACAGTTGTCAGCGCCACTTGTGTCAATATCTAGAAACTACCGGAAGCTGAACTGCATAGTCATTTCCGAAATATTATCGCGCCAAATATTTAAACTGTGCAATAAATGTTAAATTTTTTTCATTTAAACAAAATGTATTTTTTTTTTATAAAAGACTAAAATGAATATTTATTTTTTCCAAAAGCTGAGAGTACATAAGTCTGTTTGGATTTTTAAAATTGCTAATTTTTTAAAAATAGAAGTACTCTAAAAAAACGAGTTTAATAACGCATTTTTAAAAAAAAGTTTATCTATCTATGAAAAAATGTGTCAATTTAAAATTTATTTTTTAAAATCTTTTTTTAAAATCTGTTTTTAAAATTATTATAATTTTATGAAAAATATAAATAATTATAATTAACTATAAAAAATACTATAAAAATACTAATAATAAATACATTATCAAAATTAACCTAAAATTTCTTATTGTTTTTATAAATTTTTTTTATTTTATTATAAATTCTTTTAATGGAGCGGTTTTTTAATACAAAGTTCAATTTCATAACATTTTTCTTTCATTTACGTTTTTTAGAGTCGGTTTTATTCCTTATGCAATAGCATTTTTAATTAATAATTTTAAATTATTTTTTACAAAAATGATTAATAATTATGTTTTTTTACTTTTTTCGTATCCAAGAATGGAAACTTTAATAATATTATTATTCACAATATTTTTTTACAATAGTTATTTCTATTTTTGCAAAAGCTAAAGTAAAACAAAATTGCTTCGATTTTAGGAAAAAATAAAATTTTAACCTCTCAGCACAAATGAAATAATAAAAATATAAAAATCAACTGATAAATTAATTGTAAAATAATTAATTACCTGATCACGGCCTCCCATAAAGTTGTAACGTACATCTCGAAGGGAAAATTGAAACTTTTTTAGTAAAAAAGCGCAGGATAAAAGCATTCAATAAATAAAAAATGTCGTTAATCGTTTATTTCAGCGACGCGATGTTGTTAAAAAAAAGAAAGTCGCGATAGATTTTGTTTGTTTTTTAAAAAGCGCAAAAATTCAAATTTGTTTCTTTATGGAAAATAAAACTTTATGTTAATTACGGTTAAAAATAATTTCGAGAAATTGATTTAAATTAAAATGATTTACCTTAAACTGATTTAAATTAAAATGATTTACATTAAATTGATTTACATTAAATTGATTTAGACTAAATTGATTTACATTGATTTAAACTAAATTGATTTACATTAATTTAATTTAAATTAATAGTTAATATTATGCATCATAAATGTAAAGCAATTATCCTTTTTGAAAATATATTTTTTCAGAATGTAGAAAATTACATTTTTAAGTTAAATAATTTCACTTATAAATACTTACAAATATAATTTCGTTTATAAACGTATGTATAAAAAACTGTCAGTCTGAATTTATAAACAAATTTTGCAGAAGTGATACACAGGTAAACATTTAGTTTTTAATCCATATTAAATAAATTTGGATTTTGAATTCACTGGTAGAAAATTTACAAACTTAATCTTCATTCCTTTAAAAATCGTGAAAGAATTAAACATTTTTAAAGGTTACAAAGATGTTGAATGATACATAGAACTAGAAAAGTACCCTGATTGTAAAATATTAAATAATCTACATACATAATGGTATGTATAAAATATTTATATACAGTTGTCGAAGTTTTTAAATTTGGATAAGCCGTACTAATTCTTAATACCACCTGAACTTTTAAAAATTACTTCAGATGTTTATCGCAAGTTTCGAAAGCCACCAATTTTCGAAAAACCGAAAAATCTTCTGTGCTTGCTGTTCTTGAACGATTTTGGAGTATCATTTATTTCCGTTGGGTCATTTTCTTTATCCCAAGCACGCATTGGAGTTTCTATTCCAAAAGGGCTGTATAATTTTGTAGGAGTGCGTCCTAATAAATCCCTTGATCGAGTTTGCGGCGTCGCAGATGATTTGGCCGTTTTGACATCCGGAGTAAATTGTTCTTCTAATCTTTGACGTCTACGTGTCGGAATTTTGAATCTCTGAAAGGAAAAGGACATTCAATTACGATATCAAATGCAATTTAATTAAATATATGAGAATCATTGTTAATAATCGAATAATTAATCATTCAGAAAAACAATTTTACACTACATTTATGCTGTAAAGCAAGGCATGCGTAAAAGTAAATAAATATTGAAAACAAACCTGTGAAATGCTTCCAAAAGTAACCTTGACATTTGAGAAAGTTTTAGAAATTCTTTCGGCACCACTTTGTAAAGCTTTTCTAGAATCGGTTGTAACATTTCCAAAGCTCAAGTTGTGCCAACTTTTTCCTGAATCTGAGGTATCTTTTTTCTTCGAATCCTTTTCTTTGCCAAAGGAACTGTTGGATGATCTGTCATTATCTTCGAAACGATCTTGTAATCTTCGTCGTAAACTTTTTCGCGATTCTTCGTGATTTTTACCGTCATTTAAAACATCACGATGAAATACAAAAGAGACGCTTCGTGAATCAGGAGGCATTTTTTAACGGTTGACTTGTTTGTCACTGAAATCAGTCTTCTATAACTTATTTATCGGAATTTCTTCAACTACAAGAACTTGTCCTTTACTGTATTTATCGCTAACTACAAAAATTAATTAATTTTGTATCAAACACCGGATTTAAATGTCAAAAGTTATTGACGTTTAACGAGTCTGAAACTCGACAACGGTTTTCTTTAAATTATAATCGGGGATATTCGACAAATGTCGGAAGAAATCGGTTTCAGTACCACTGTAAATTGTAAATTTTATTTTTCCGGTTGAAGTTTCGCTGCCTGTACTCTGAAAACTCCTTTTCTCTAAATCTGCAAATGATCTAAAGAGTCAAAGTTAAAAATAGTAATTGATTCTAAAAATATTTAAATATGAAATGTAGCGTAAAAGAAAAATAGTGTAACATAACCTCAAAGCAAGCAAAGCTCTACCGAATTAAGAATTATGTCAGTGATGTGAATTGTGTTAATAAGAATCAAAAAATGAAGGGGATATTTCTTTATGTGCCTGAAATCGTGAAATCAAACTAGTGAAATGATGAAATTCCTGAAGAGAGAACTTTACAGTTCCCATACCCGAAATTTGACTTGAAATGCAGCATTCTTTTGACGTTTTTGTCTATATGTGACTCTAGATTCATCCTAAAATCAAAAAGCAACCAAGAGGTAGTAAATCAGCAATAATGCGAAGTCCTATTTTCCTAATAACTATCAACAACACTAGTACAGTGTTTCATTCATCAATAATTTGACTTTCTAGTGCTTCAATGGAGAGAATGACTCGTGTACTGCGAGAATATCTTTATTGAAATGGCAATTTCCAGTTGGATGCTTTGGGGTAGAAGTGTTCGAAACAGCAGACCTCACCGCAGTGAGTATAGAAACTGAAAAAACACTTACATCTAGATTTACTCTGTAATTTAATTACACTTTTCTCTTTTCCAGGTCGACAGGAAAATGAAGAGCAATGTGTGAAATTTGATCTGTCAAAAGGTTAGTGACCTAACCTTTTTCTTCCTTTTTTTCTTAAATTAATACACATTTCAGTAATTTTAATAGTTTTAATCTCATTTACGGTATTTGGATAATATCATAAAGTGCTAAATGTTAATAAACATTGATATACTACATAGTAATTTGTGTTTTCGAAGAAAGATAAAATTTCTGCTTTTTATTTCCGTATAAATTTATTTAAAAAAAAGATGCTTTCAGTGTATTGTGCATGTTTCTTAATTTTAAATAAACTGGACACTTTTTTCAGGTTTAAAAGAGAATATTAAGGAGGTTTTAAGTAATCTCTATCAACGGCAAGGTGTTTCTAGCATCAAAAAGCTCGCGTACCTGAATGCTTTCGTAAAACTCGTGAATGAAAATGACGCCAACGACTTTGGATACAATGCTGAGCAACTATTTTGTTGGTGAGTTATTCTCTCTAAATTTAGTTGTTATTCACACCTTGTTACACATTTTTTCGTAATATATTGTCTTCTATAATGTGTCAATTTCTAATTACAATCCCTTCAAATTAAAAAACTCAATTTTATTTTCAAACCCCGCAAGTGTCTAATTTTTCAATTAACTCATTTACAAAAAGATAGAAAGTACAACTTTAGTTACAAGAATTTAACCTTTACATTTAAATTTTAGATCTTTAAATTTTGGGTCTTTAAAATGTACATCTTTAAACTTTAGGTCTTAAAAATGCAGATCTTTAAATTTTAGGTCTTTAAAATGTAGATCTTTAAATTTTAGGTCTTCAAAATGTAAATCTCTAAATTTTAGACCTTTAAAAAGATCTTTAGATTTCAGATCTTTCAATTTTAGAACCTTAAATTGTATATCTTTAAAAAGATCTTTAAATTTTAGATCCTTAAATTTTAGTCACTTAAAGTTTAGGTAATGAAATTGTCCTACAGTTTAAAACTTAATGAAAAGTCGAATTGAAACTCTGCTTTAAAAATGTATTATTTTTAACAAAACTATATTTTTTATTCCAAGCAATCTATTTTTCATTCTTATCAATGTCCTTTTCTTTCAAAGTGATATTATTGTTGTAATTAATCTGCTTCTAATTCTCATCAATTTCATTTTTATTCATTTGCAATTTTTTATTTAGAAAAAAAGAATTGTTATTTATATCCGTTGAAGATTTTTCTGCATTTTTCATAATTTTTAATCAAACGCGTTCAGTTTTTCTTTAAAACTCAAAAATTTTATCGTTCATTTTAAAGAAATTTTGTTATTACAATTCTCTGCTTTTTATATAAATTGTCTGATTTTATGTAAATCATTTTTTTAATTTCCTGTCATTTTTCTTAAATTTGTTATCAATATTCTTTAAATTGCTATAATTTTTCTTCAATTTGCTACGATTTTTAATTAATCTACCATTAATTTTCTTTAATTTGTCATCTTTGTTCTTTAATTTGCTATAATATTGCTTTTACTTGTTATCTATTTTCTTTCATTTTCAATCAATTATCTTCAATTTGCTATCATTTTTCTTTAATTTGTTAAGTAATTTTCTTTAATTTGCTTTTTGTTAACACGTTTTTCTGCTATTAATTTAAATTTTCTGATTTTGTGTAAACCAAATTCTTAAATTTCCTATCATTTGTACTTTAATTTGCTCCCATTTTTTTCTTTAATTTGCTATAATTTTTCTTTAATCTGTCATCAATTTTTCTTTAATTTGCTGTCAATGTTCTTTAATTTGCTATAAATGTTCTTTAATTTGCTACCATTTTCTTTAATTTTCTATCAATTTTCTTCAATTCGCTACCATTTATTTTCTTTAACTTTCTATAATTTTTCTTTAATTTTCCTATCAATTTTCATTAAATTGCTATGTTTTTTCTTTAATTTGCTATCTATATTCTTTAATCAGCTATCAATGTTTTTCAATTTGCAATAATATTTCTTTCATTCGCTATCTATTTTCTTTAATTTTCTATCGATTTTCTTTAACTTTCTATAATTCTTCTTTAATTTTTCTATCAATTTTCTTTGATTTGCTATCATTTTTCTTTAATTTGTTAGCATTATTCTTTAATTTGCTACCATTTATTGTCTTTAATTTTCTATCAATTTTCTTTAACTTTCTATAATATTCTTCTTTAATTTTCCTATCAATTTTCTTTGATTTGCTATAATTTTTCTTTCATTTGTCATCAATTTTTCTTTAATTTGCAATAATATTCTTCCATTTTTTATCTAATTTCTTTAATTTTCTTTCAATTTTCTTCAATTTGCTACTGTTTATTTTCTTTAATTTTCTATCAATTTTCTTTAACTTTCCATAATTCTTCTTTAATTTTTCTATCAATTTTCTTAGATTTGCTATAATTTTTCTTTCATTTGTCATCAATTTTTCTTTAATTTGCAATAATATTTCTCTCATTTTCTATCTACTTTCTTTAATTTTTTTTCAATTTTCTTCAATTTGCTACCATTAATTTTCTTTAATTTTCTATCAATTTTCTTTAACTTTCTATAATTCTTCTTTAACTTTCCTATCAATTTTTTTTAATTTGCTATAATTTTTCTTTAATTTGCAATAATATTTCTTTCATTTGCTATCTATTTTCTTTAATTTTCTTTCAATTTTCTTCAATTTGCTACCATTTATTTTCTTTAATTTTCCTATCAATTTTCTTCGATTTTCTATCATTTTTCTTTCATTTTTCATCAATTTTTCTTTAATTTCCAATAATATTTCTTTCATTTGCTATCTATTTTCTTTAATTCGTTAATTAATTTTCTTCAATTTGCTTTTTGTTATCACGTGTTTTTGTTTTTTATTTAAATTATCTGATTTTGTGTAAATCATGTTTTAAATTTCCTATCATTTTTACTTTAATTTACTGCCATTTTTTTCTTTAATTTGCTATCCATTTTCTTTAACTTTTTATAATTTTTCTTTAATTTGCTACCATTTTTCTTTAACCTGTTACCAGTTTTTCTTTAATTTGCTATAAATGTTCTTTAATTTGCTACCATTCTCTTTAATTTTTTATCAATGTTCTTTAATTTTCTATAATTTTTCTTTAATTCGTTATCTATTTTCTATAATTTGCGCTATCAATATTCTTTAATTTGCTATAAATGATGTTTAATTTGCTGCCATTTTCTTTAACTTTCTATCAAGGTTCTTTAATTTGCTATAATTTTTCTTCAATTTGCTGACTTTTCATTTGTAAATCATTTTCGTGATTTATCTCTTTACATACAGTATAAATATTATTTATAAGTATAATAATTTTCTTATTTTTAATATTTATACTTTAAAATAAGAAACAAGTATACCTTGAAACTGTTGACAATAAATTCTTTAAAACATTTAAGAGTAATTTAATTTTAGCCAATAAAGTTAAGTAACATTTTTCATGTTTTTTGTTGTTTTAGTTTGCGGATTGGCCTTGTTCACGAAGCGACACAAGTTCGTGCTGCCGCGTTGCGAGCTGTCCGATACATGCTTAAGAAAGAGCAAGATGTTGTGGCGATCAACAAGCTACAATATCCTTATTTCCTGGCTCGCAGTATGGACATTAATCTGCGGAATGAGATGGAAAGAATACAAGCATTGCGGTTGGTCCGGAGAATTTTGGTGCTTGCTCCGAAAAATTTTAGTCCAGCATTAGCGAGATCACTGGTCAGTCTTACAAATGGAGGAATCGATGAAAAAGATCGGGGTTTTCGTGCATTCCTCGCCACACTTTGTGAATTGGGAATTCTTAATTCCAGCCTGTTGATAAGTTGCGGTGGAATCGCAGCATTAACGAGAGCCGCCATGACTGGCCAAAGTTCTTCTATAATTGAATCCGTAGTTGGTGTTCTTCTGAAATTGCTTTCGAGTCCCGAGACCAGGAGCCACGCGTCACTTTTCTCATTAGCAACGCCTTATTGCGAGCTTCATTCTCCAGGTTTGGAAAGATCAAACGAGGATCGAGAGCAAAAATTCGCTGCCAGTAAACACGCTCTTTTGAGTGTTTTACGCTCATATCCGGGAGTCTTGCACTTTTGTAATCCTAATGAATCTTCTGGTTTGAAGTCCATTGTTAAGATCCTTTATGTGGAGCAACTTGAAGTACGAGGAGCTGTGCTCGAACTTTTTTATGAATTATTGGGATTGCCGCTGCCACTGTGGACTGATGAGCCAGACGTCGCTCTTGCTGCTATTGATCCTAATCGTGCTCGTGAGAATTGGAAATTGTCGGAGGGATTCATTGCTGCTGAAGGGAGGACTATTTTGCCTTCCTTGATGTCTCATAGTCCAAACATCACGGAATTGCATCTTGCTTTGTTGGTTGACGTTCTTCTGGAGTGTGAATTACACAAGGCGCTTGTCAAGACGATTATTACCTCGGACAATTTCCTTTCTGTACGAGCAGCAATCCTCCTCGGTGGATTGTTGCATCTGGCACATTTACTTCTTCCATCCGAAGTCTGTGATCTTACACCACCTCTGCCTAATTTACTGGAGCAAGCTAGTATCGGTAGACATCAAGCTTTAGCCGCCGTTGCAATTTTAAACCGAATGCACGCAATGATGCGCAAAAAACCAACACCAACGAGTCTTTTCTTGGATCGTCTACTTCAGGCCGGATCCTGGTTAAGACCGACCTTACCCAGGCGTCATCGACCGTCCATTAAAAGCTGGCTTAAACGCGAATCATCCACGAATGTGCTCCTGAAGGAAACTCAAGTCCTCACCTCGAAAGACGTAGTTGCTTGGAACTGGCCCGTTATTCGCTCCATTTTGCACTCGCGGGAAGAATCCTTACGAATCCTTCATGACTCGGATCATCGGCTTTTTATTAAGAGACTCATCCGCTACTTTAAGCCTACTTCGAATCAGTACAGCCAAGTCGAATTGGGAATGAGTGCAACTCTGGCTAGAGAAGCGACCCTCGCCGGATGCGATTTAATCAATTGTTTGCTGGAACTCGCTGAACCAGAAGGTACTAAATTATTGAACGAGTTGATTGAAGATATTGCCGAACAAATCGCAGCCATACGAACATCACAATCTGCCCACGATTGCCTTTTCTCGCCCCGTCACATGTCAACCACCTGCTGTCAAAAGTATTTCCTTTTCCTCGGCCAGTTGAGTCACTCTGCGAAAGGCACGGTTATTTTGAAAGGCTTCAATTTATTGGAGAAGATGCAAGATCTCGCCATTTCCACCAATCACGATTGCTATGTTAAATTGATAACCTCGAGTCTCGATTATTCCAGGGAAGGCTTGAACAGAAAAGTCATGAACAAAATCATAACCGAAGCTTCTTTAGAGAGTACAAGACTTTATGCAACACAGTTTCTCAGATTGATCTTGAGAGCCAAAATGACGGACGCTTTTCAATGGGCGATTGAGACCCTCTCGAGGAGACTGTCCGATTCTAGTAAAACTGTTGCTTTGGCGGCTCTCGATGCCCTGCACGAAGCTTGCGAGGAACCGGAGTATCTTGAGGCTTTTTACGAACAGAACAAAGACTGCGATCAGAGTCTCACGAATTTGGGAGATCAAGGCTACTTGCTGAAAATAAGACTTTATTCGCTCAAGTCAGGCTTTTCGAATCTTAGCTCACCGGCGGAAGAGCTGGAGAAATGGATAAAAGCTGGAGGTTTTGCGGAGCGCTACGTTGGTCTAATCGAGAGGGAGATCCATGACTGTCTGACTCGCAGACAACGTGGAGAAAATGGCAGTTATCTACGAAGAACCACCAACACTCTCATTCTACCGCGGGATGTTTTTATCCCTCCGCACATTATTAGTCAGTTGGTTCAGCACGAACTCGGTTTGCAGCTCCTGGTGAGAAGAAATGTCTTGCAGAGATTCGCCAGAGTGGTGCAGAGATTTCGCTATGAATTTGGAATGAACGAGCTTGAGTCGAATCTAAGAAGCATAAAGGGAAGTCGATCGATTATCGAGGATTCGTACCTTGTTTCCGAGGAATCCGGAACTGATGAGGCTGTCGAATCCAACAGATTGGAGACGATTATTGACTCGGAAGTGATGGAGGTGTCGGAGACTCACAGCCCGCAGAAGGCGGACTCTTTGGTGGAGATTCGCAGGAAGTTGAGCTTGGATGAGTCGAGGCGTTCGACTCCGGAGAGGAGTTGGAAAGGCGAGGCGGAAATTCGCGATGAAAATCACGTGAGCTTTGAGGGAAGATTGCTGAAAGTGAAAGCTGCTCTCTGGGTGCTGGGACATGCAGGCACTTCTGCTGAAGGAGTGGAGCAGTTGAAAAATTTGGGAATCATCGAAATGCTGACGTTGATGGCGGAAACGTGTCCGCATTATGCGGTGCGGGCGACGGCCATGTACTCTTTGAGTTTAATCAGTACGAATCGAGCTGGCGCGGATGTTTTGAAGACTTTTGATTGGTCGTGCGTGAGGTACAAACGTGGTGAAGAGTGGCCTGTTGTTCCTCCCAGCTATCCTTATGCAGCTCCTAGTCCAGTTCCTGTCCAAAGACATCACAGAAGTCTCAGCGATGGCAAACCAGACTTTCCGGAACTCGTCATTCGCAGATCAAGAAATCGATCAGAGAGCGCTGCTACCGAACTGGAAGTGAGGAAGTTTATTCTTCCGTAAGTTGTCATTTCGAATCATTAAATTGCGTTTTAAATTGTGCTTTTAATGTCTCTTTTGTAGAAAGAATGAAAGAAAGAAAGAAAGAAAAAAAGAATGAAAGAATGAAAGAAAGAATGAAAGAAAGAAAAAAGAAAGACTTAAAGAAATAAAGAAAGAGAGAGAAAAACAAAGGAAAAAATAAAGAAAGGAAAAAGTAAAGAAAGAATTACGTTCATTTTAAAATCACAGGGTTTATTTTAATAAAATGAAACTTGTCTTTATTCGAAAGTTTTTTATCTCAGAATTTAAGAACATCAATAAAGTAGTTTTTAATTTGTAGTTTTGACTTTTTACAGCGAAAGGGGCGAAACTCCGAGTCCTGTTTCAAGTGTTCAGAGATTAAGTCAACAAGATGCTGAAGGATACGCTCGCCTTCGTAGCATTCAGCGTGCTCGAATACCCAGCTATTCTCAAAGCAGTTTAGAGGTAATTAATTGTTTGCTTTATTACAATTCTCCAGTTATTAGGATTTTTTAATTATTAGAATTCTTTAATTATTATAGAATTCTATCATTATTAGAATTTATTAAATATTAGAATTCTCTAATTATTAGAATTCTTTAAGTATTAGAATTCTTTAATTATTAAAATTCTTCAATTATTATAATTCTTTAATTATTATTAGAATTCTTCAATTATTACAATTCTTTAATTATTATAGAATTCTATCATTATAAGAATTTTTAATTATAACAATTCTCTAATTATTAGGATTCTTTAAGTATTAGAATTCTTTAATTATTGGAATTCTCTAATTATTAGGATTCTTTAAGTATTAGAATTCTTTAATTATTAGAATGCTTTAATTATTATTAGAATTCTTCAATTATTGGAATTTTTTAATTATTAGAATTTTTAGAATTTTAGAATTATTAGAATTTTATTATAGAATTCTACCATTATTAGAATTTCTTAATTATTAGAATTCTCTTATTATTAGGATTCTTTAATTATTAGAATTATTTAATTATTAATATTCTTCAATTATTATAATTCTTTAATTAGATATTATAGAATTCTATAATTATTAGAAATTTTTAATTATTAGAATTCTCTAGTTATTAGGATTCTTTAAGTATTATAATTCTTTAATTATTAGAATTCTTCAATTATGATAATTCTGCAATTATTAGAATTATTTAATTACAAACAAAAGGATTATTTTTCAAATTGAATATTTCTTTTTAAATTTTACGCAGTTAGAAAGTTTTGTTTAGATGATCGTTTATAAAAATTTAAGAAATAAACAGGCATGTTTACAATGAAGAAAATTGTTTACAATACTTTTGAGTAAATCTCTTTATTGCATATATTGCAAATAAAAGCATATTTTTCATAAATTTTAAAACAATGTGTAAAACAGGAGATAATAAATACGAATAAACTACTTGGTATGTCCAGACATTCTGTGTTAAATTATTGAAATATTTTATATTAAATTAAGTACCTATTTATTCATCATCAACATATTATTATTATTATTATTATTATTATTATTATTTTTATTATTAAATTACTTTATTTATTCACCATATTATTATTAAATTACTTTGTGTCAATCTATTGTTAAAATACATTCTATTGTTCTTGTTTATTATTTGAAAATTTGAATTAAATTAGCCTTGTTTGATTCTCGTTTTTGCTTCCTCGTAGAGAAAGCTTTTTTATTTTGTTTTGTATTTTGTATTTTTTCGTATTTTTATTTTATTGTATTTTTTATTCTACTGTTTATTCTGATGTATATTTTCTACTGTAAATTTTGTATTCTATTGTATTTTTATTTCATTGTATTTTTTCTACTGTATTTCTTTTCTACTGTATTTCTTTTCTACTGTATTTCTTTTCTACTGTATTTTTTTACTGTTTTTTTTACTGTATTTTTTACCTGGTTAAAGTCCGCAACGTTTTGTTTAAAAAAAAAATTAATACATCACCAAGTGGAAGATTATAAAAATTATTGTCTACAATGTTTTTTAACAAGATTTGTTAAATAAAATACATTTCAAAAAATTTTTTGAGATAAAAATTGGAAAGAAAAAATAAATAGAAAAATATTTTTAATTTAAATATTTAATATTTTTAGTTTAAATCGTTGTTCAAAAACGTTGTGGACTTGAACTTGGTTATTTTTTTACTTTTTTTTTTCTACTGTATTTTACATTCCATTGTATTTTCTGTTATATTGTGTTTTATATTCTAATTTAATTTTTTTAATTTTTCAGATGTACAGTTCTGACGGTAGACACTCACTGCAAAGTCTGTCAGAATTTGACTTTACTCGAAGTTGGTTTAATGAGAGTATTTTGTCTTCAACTCCGCCACCTTTGCCGCCACCACCTCTCGAAGATGGTGAAAATGCATATTACATGGGTATCTGCCTTCCAAGAAAACTCGCAGCTATTTTTCCTCCACCCTCCAGTTCATTATCTGCTGTTAAAATGGACGAGAGATTAAGAATTGCAGACCCAAGCGGCACTGATGAAGAATCAAGTTCTGAATTTGATATAAGTGGAGATCACAATCGCGTGTGCCTAATTTGTTACTGTAAAACAAGTAATATTAAAAAATCCGAAACCGACTCGGATTCTAGATTAAGAAGGTACTTTTTCGCAGTTTTTTATAATATAAATTATGTTATGCTGTCCTTTTTATTGAAATTGTCTTTTTAATTCTTTGAAAAACGATTTTAAAATTTGTGGCTAGCAGTTTGTGAGAAAGCAATTAATTGATGAATAGTTGATTAGAAATAAGGAAAAGTAAACAAGAAAAGAAAGAAAAGGAAAGTAATAAGAAAGAAAAGAAAGAAAGAAAGAAAAAAAAAGAAAAAAAAAGAAAAAAAAAGAAAAAAAAAGAAAGAAAAGGAAAGTAATAAGAAAGGAAAGAAAGGAAAGAAAGGAAAGAAAAGAAAGAAAAGAAAGAAAAGAAAGAACAGAAAAAAAGAAAGAAAAGAAAGAAAAGTAAAGAATATATGAAAGATAAATATAAAAATCCGAGAGATAAGTAAATTGATTATTTAAGATTTTATTAAAATTTTTGTTTCAGGGATATATTGAGGCACGTACAACGTCTTGCGAATCCTGTTTTATATAAGCACAGTCAACAAACTTTATTAAGACTGCGGCAGAGGTATCCTGAAAAATTTCAGGTGCGTACGCTTTTGTATTGAATATACTTAAAAAAACAATTTAAATAAAATCTGCAAAAACTTGAAACAATTAAATAAAAATTGAATTTCATTTTTTGGACAGGATACTTGTTTATTTTCTGAGGTTGCTGCTCGCTTAGGAAGTAATACTTATAGAATACCGGCTCGTCGATTTTTGCAAGAATTGTTTTTAGATTCTTCATTTGACGCGGTAAGTGTTTTAAATCTAGAGGTGATTGTATACATTCTTATCTAATTGACAATATACGTTTTTTTAAACAGCTTTATAAAGAGCCAGCGGAGATTTTAAATATTTCGGTAGATGTAGAAAGGAAATCAGTTCCTACTTCGCCTTCTGATGATTCTCGTGTATTAGCAAAGCCTTCAGAGACTAAAATAAATGGAAGAGTGACACCGTCCTGTCTTCAGAATGACCCATTGAGTGCGGTACAGGAAGAAGCGACTGGTCAGCCTCGAATTGTATATTCACAAAATAAAAAAACTCTACTCATCCAAGAAAGAATGAGCGATGAGAAAATTATTGCTGAAATTCTGAAACCAGAAGAACGGATACGAGTGACTAAAAGTTCTGATAAAATATTAAAGGTTACAGGTACAAACACTGCCATTAGCCTTGAATAGTACTTTTCATTATTTCAGCATCTGTACATACTTTTATATTAAAAACAATTTCGCCGTATACAATAAAACGGTTACTGCCAAACGAAAAAAGATGTTTTTGTCTTTATTCTTTTTCTCAGTACATTATTGGCTATACAATTCTGCGAAATTGATTTTCATTTATGCAAATAAGAATATTTAATAATCCCAATTTTCAATTGTTTCAATTTGCAATTGATTCAATTTTCAACTGTTTCAAGTTTCAATTAATTATTTATATTATCGACGATTCAATGTTCAAAAGTTTCAATTCTTTTTATTTTCAATTATTGGATATTCAAAGGTTTCAATTCTTTTTATTTTCAATTATTGAATGTTCAAGGGTTTCAATTAATTATTTTTATTTTCGATGATTCAATGTTCAAAAGTTTCAATTAATTATTTTTATTTTCAATTATTGAATATTCAAAGGTTTCAATTAATTATTTTCATTTTCAATGATTTAATATTCAAAAGTTTCAATTAATTATTTTTATTTTCAATGATTCAATATTCAAAGGTTTAAATTACTTATTTTTATTTTCGATGACTCAATGTTTAATCGTTACAATTAATTATTTTTATTTTTGATAATTCAATTATTATTTTTCTGAAGTTTTCTTGCATCCAAAGTTTCATTAAACCAAACTATTATTTAATTAAATTTTAAGAATTCAAAATTAACAACTATCATTGACCCTAATCCCGAATAATCCGAATTTGAGTTTATTCAAATCTGTTTTTTAATTGCTTTTGATTTCTACGGCCCGAAAACAAAATTTAAAGTTCTATTACTCCCGCTTTTCATTTCAAAATTTTTTTCTTGATTTTTGTCGATTTTATAAGTGCATCAACTTTTTTTTAAAAAAAAGTTCTTTATCATTATTATTATTTTTTAATTATTATTAGGTATTTTTAGTATTATTACAACTACTAATATTATTATTACCATTATATATAATTTTTTATTGTTTATAAAAATCGATAAACAGAGAAATCGAACATTTAAATTTCAAATATCCCGCCAAGAAATCGATATATCGATATGCAAATTATCGACACCAGGTGGCGCAGCTAAACAACAACTTCCATAGAGATATTATACATAGAGTAGAAAAGGTATGGGAGGTAGCGTAAGTGGAGATGAGACGCGGTTAGAAAGAGAAAGGAGATTAATACCAGTATC
>WNHD01000332.1:34529-49899 GCA_011057455.1 Ganaspis sp. Gsp50
GTAAAGAAAGACACATACTGGTATTATTTGTTCATCTCTTTTTATTAAGCGCACGCTTTCGAACGGACCTTTTCTACTCTATGTATAATATCTCTATGACAACTTCTCAAACCGGACGGCACGCGCGGGTTTCTCCCGCAGTTTCTCGAGAATTTTCGTCAGATTACAAAGTGTTTAAATGATCCGTTGCGAATAGTTGACATAGAAGACGTAAGTGAATGGATTTCTTGAAAGAAAAGAGTGTATTTGCGCGAGTGAACCCTTTTCTAGTATGATAAACATGTCCCGGAAGGTGCGTGGTTGACCGTTGCGCAGTTCATTGCGTCTCATGAGGGGGGAATGGCGTGGTAAACAACTTGTGCGCGAATCGTGAAAACACCGATTTTCTTGTTGGCGATTGCAAGTACCGTGTTAGTGCGTAACGTGAGTTACTTGCCGGTTTTGAACCTCGACCTCGTTGTAATACATAACCGCGTCATAAACACGAATTCTTGAAAGAGTGGTGATTCTGATGTAATGGTGTTTTGTCATTCTAAGGTTATGACACATCCTATTCTCGTTAATCTCATCAACAGTGTGATAGTGAGTATTTTTAGTGTTGAAAATTACTATGATTTGTGGCATGTCTATTTTTTACTCTGTGGTAAGTCTGTGTTTACGTAAATTCTATCAATGATACATAGTGGTTAAGGTGTTGAATCTCGTCTCATGGAAGACATTTCGGGTCGGCGTCCTTCAACCGCTTTCTTTCAACATACGGTTCCGCTAGAAACTATGACGCAGTGTCTCCTCCTCCAACACAGGTTGAGCTACTTTGGTTCTTGTTATCTCCCTTATCTTTGTTGCAAATTTTTAGCAGACACGTCGATAAATCGAGGGAAGACTCTCCGCGTTGTTTTGAGAGGCGTTATCACACCTTCACTCGCCAATTCACAACATCAGTGCTCCTTTTTCTACAGATTTCGCTTTCCAGATTAAATTCCGCTCTTGGCACATTACCACAATTGTCCTCTTGTTTACATTGACGTTCTATTTATACTATTTTTTTGTTTTTGCTAATTCGCTTTGTCTTGTTTTTGTTGTTTAAAAAAAGTGCAGTGATTGAACGAAACTGTAAACATTTTTGACGTTGAATGTCAAACACGTTTACAATTTAAGTTATAAACGCGTTTACTACTGTTAAGTGATATGATCCAATTTTTGTTAACAGGTTGTCAATTTGTTTACGATCGTTTAATTCGTATCGTGTTATTAATCGTCCATTGGCTAAACATAAAATACAAACGTGATTCCTCTAATTCTTGAGCCGCTTTGAATTCCAAATGTTTTTAATCCTTGTCAGAAATGACGAAGGTTCGTGAGAGTTCTAGTTTCAGGTAAAAATCGAGTCTCTAGATTTCTCTGATTGATTAAAAGTTAGAATTTAGATTGTAAAATATGAAATGTTTTTCCAAATCAGTGTTAGCTATTTTTAGGCGTATAATCCAATTATTACTTTTTGACGTTTTGTTGTTTTCTAATTTTCGTGATATTTTGATTTCCTTCATGAATATTGTTTAATAGTAACTTTACAAATTAAATAAACTATTAATTCATAAAGTCGAAAAACAAGTAGCGTACTTAAAAATACGAACATTAAAATGAGGTTTATGGAGCGTATCATACGACCTTGCTCTTCTTTGGTTTAGGAAAACAGTTTGACAGATTATGCGATTTATTTTTATTATTAAATATTTTTTTATATTACATTTTTTTAAACAATTTATATAATTGTATTAAATACCAATTTAGTACTTTTAACCTAATTTCTATAAAATAATAATTAATGCATACTTTTAAACTCATAAATTTTAGTAATTTTGCAAATATTTTTTATAATTTTGTATGCTGAGAGTATTAAATACATTGTTAGACTTGTTTGAAATCTTATAAGCAACGAGACAAAAAAATATTTGAATGTTATAATTTTTAATCCTATCAAGTTAGTTAATGAAAGATAATCTTTGAAAATTGAAGGGCTTGACAGCTTATGTTTACGCTAGAGTAAAATGATAACATTATTGACTTTATTGATTCTGTATGTATGTACAATATCTAAGTTATTTTTCAAAACAAAATATTTGTGCAATTTACAACAAACAATGCTATACCCAAACAATTGCTACTGACTGCGTTAATTTTGCAAAAGTGATTTTTAAACAATTTATCTAAATACTTTTCTCGAATGTCATTCTCTGGCTGTTTACTTTTTTTATTAATATTTTTGGTATATCATATTTTTTTTATAGATTTTTCATTACTGTTTTTGAAGTTTTTTAAATTAATTTGTTAGTCATTTGTTATTCTTTCTTATGTCATTTTTTATTATTTTAGAATTTTTTATTCATTTAGAATTTGTTATTCTTCTAGAATTTGTTATTCTTTCTTTTGTCATTTTTTATTGCTTTTTTGTGGGATTGTTTTTATTCATTCTTTTAACATAATTAAATTGTTTAAATTCTCTTTTAATTGTTTTTGAAATTATTTTAGAATGTGTTCTACTCCAGTTGTCTTGAAATACATGGAAACAATGTCGTTTCAACTTGACCGAATATATAATTTAGTTATTACGACTTTATAGTGTCACATTCCAGGATATTTCTCTTTAGTCACTGACCTCGCGGCTGATTGTGAGCTCTTTTAGTCTTGCTATGTAAAATACTTCCTATTTACTATCCAACATCCACGTCATGATGACCAATATCACATTCTTTATTACTCTGCGAAAATAGAAAACATTCATTAAATATTCTTTGAATTTAAATTGAAAAAAAAACACGTAAAAAAATTATTTCATTATCTTGCATAACAATTCATAACATCAACGAAAAAACTATTTATATTTCAAAACATTTCTTTGAACTTTAGAGTAAATCAATTTTTTAATTTGATATTTTTGAAAATACTGTTCAACAAATCGATTTAAAACAAATCATTATTAAAATAATACATTTTTTAATTTATTATTATACAATTTTTTGGATTTATTTAAAAATTGAATTTTCGATCGTGTAAACTTTTTGACAGTTTGATTATTTATTTTCATTTTTAATGTTAATTATTATTTAAGTGAATTATTAATTAATATTTAAGTAAATGTATTCCTAATGCTTATTGTTGATAAATGATAATTGGAAAAATTGTTAATCTAAACCCAAATAATTTATTACTAATGTTTTTTTAATTGTCAAATAATATTTAAAGAAAATGTTATTGCTAATCTTTATTTGGTATTGTTCTTAAGATTTTTATTATTGCCTATTATTATACCTATTATTACCTATTATTTTTTTTTATTTTATTATTTTTTGATTATTATTATTATTATTATTATTTTCATTATCATTATTTGTATTTTTATTACTCATACCGTTCATCAAACAATTTACAATTTAAAAACACATTTTGAAAAAATTCTTTTTTGCAAATTGAAATTGTTTTCATTTATGTAAATTATTATTTATTTATTTTCATTTATATTTTGTGTAATTTGAATGGTCAAGTAAAAATAGAAAAAAAGTGCACATTACAAATAAGGAAAAAAATGCGATGACGGAATTGTGAAAAATGAGGTTTTGTTAGTTTGTGCGTATCTTCAATATTCATTCATCATTTCATTCACCGCAGTAGGAATTTTCCCATATTTACTCGCGTGTAAAATGAATGGTGCATTCCGATTAATCTTGAAAATTATCTTTGCACACAATGACGAGATTGAAACGAACCTTCACACGAGTTTACTTGAGTGAGATAATTTTCATTCTCCAATTTAACTATTTTCGTTTGACAGTTCCAAAAATAGATTAAGTAATTTCAATTGCAAAATTGTTAATTCTTTTATTTTTTCTTCTTTTTAATTTCTTTCTTTGTTAGTCTCTTTCTTAATTCTTAATTATTTTTCTTGATTTGTTTTAATTTCTTTTTTTAATGTTTTAATCTTTGAAATTTAATTTAAAAATTTTGCTTCCTTTCAGAGAAAGTTCTGTTTTTTCCAAACATGTTCGATTTCGAGTTATAAAATCACGTCGATTGATCGTTTAATAAGCTGTTTAGCTTAATTCTATCGAAACTTTTTCACTTTTCAAGAATCGAAAATCTTGAAAAAATCATTTTTTATAGGTATATCTTTTGCATTTTTTAAGTATTTTATCTTTTTTGTGCTTCAAAAACGCATCGATTGACCGTTTGACGAACCTTTTGGCTCAATTTTATACAAAATTATTAACTTATAAAAAACAAAAATTTAAAAAACAAAAATGTTGAATAACACGCTTTTTTAGAAAATTTTGTTTTTAATTTTAGTGCGAAGTTTAATATTTTGTTAGTGGTTTATAGTTGCCTTGAAAATGCATTCTTTAAGTAATTATCGAATTTTCTTTTTCTTTTTATTTGTTACTATTTTAAAATAATTTTTTTTTGAAAATCATTGCTTTTTTGGATAAATTTCGATATGTAAATGGAAATGACCTTTATAAGTAAAATATTTCTTTCTAATCTTTAAAATATTCTTTTGAATTTTGTTTAAATGTTTCGTTAAATTTCTTGTTTGTTTCTTTACATTTCTTGCTTGTTTCTTTACCTTTTTTGTTTGTTTCTTTACCTTTTTTGTTTGTTTCTTTACCTTTTTTTGTTTGTTTCTTTAGTTTTTTTGTTTGTTTCAAACTTTTTAGTTATTCGTATATTTAGTTTACTTTGTTTTTTATATACAGAAAATAATTGACAAAATAGCATCTGAGATTTTTATTCTTTTCTATCAGCCTGTATGCAAAGAACTTTTTCATACTCTTCTGGAGATTCTTTGATCTTTATGTCAGCTTCTAAAGAAGGATAAAGAGTTAAAATTTATTTCCTCTTAAACCAGAGTCTTTGATCTGGAAAACTTAAATTACTTTCGACAAAATATATTTACTTGATGCTCCATAAGCACGTGAAAATTAAAAATAAAGTTATGAATAGAGTTTGAAGAGTACTTTTTAGTCATTTACAAGTATTTTAACTCTAGATTTACGTAATTAACAATTACGTTTATAATGAGATAATAATAATGATAATAATTATAATATAATAATAATAATGATAATAATTATAATATAATAATAATAATGATAATAATAATAATGATAATGATTATAATATAATAATAATAATAATAATAATAATATAATAATTTAATAATAATTAATAACTACAATTGTAATTAACAAGCAAAATAAAATTTTACATGTAGGAAAATTTAAAAAATATTGTTTTTGTGTTATTTTGAAAGAAAGTTTTTTTCGGTTCTTCATTTGTTGAAATAAAGTAATAAAAACTCGGAGAATGATATAGTTCTTTTTTGTTTATATAGAGTTTGTCCGAGACAAAACTTACTCCAGGTTTAATTGCTCGTATTTTCGGATCAACGAGCAATCGCGGGATCTAAGTTTCCCGGGCTCGTACAACACTCCCAGCTATTATTCTCTCGAGAACTCTCTTTGCCAAGGCTGTGCTTACTTTCAAGTTGCGATTTGCAATTGCGGACAAACTACTATACGTATCTGTATCCAAACTCATTTGTCTTCTTTTCATGGAAATAAAACAATTCGTGTCCTGAGTATGCAAAATCTTTTCGCAATTTCTTTACTTCTTAACAAGAAAAATATCGGGATATATTTTTTATGTTACACAAAAACCTTTTCTAGCTTTGCAAATTGACTTAATTACCATCAAATGATGATTGGAATATATTTTGCAATTTTGAGTTTTACATGTCGTTTAATTGTAACTGTTATTTATGATAGTTTGATTTAACATTTATGGTAGATTACACAGCCCTACAAAGATAATTTTCTTGTTGAAATAAATGACTACCAAAGTACCAAATAAATGACTACCAAAGTAGTTATTTTTTACGTATTTCGGGTCGTTGTATCCGAATCCGAGGTCAGAATTCAAAAGTTACATCGCGTTTTCTTTCTAGCCTCAAAAAACAAGAAATTTGAGTTTAAATTGTTGTGAAATTAGTGGAAACTGTATAAAGAATGCGAAACTTACACCATTGTGAGCTTTGAAGTATTACCTTTAATTTAAGCCCAGAAAAGTAAAAAAAATATTCAGTGGTTCCCGAGATATGACTCAAAACGTCCGCGCATGTAAATCGGCCTTATTTTCAGACACAGTTTGGCCGATTTACATGCGTGTACGTTTCAAGTCATTTCTCGGGAACTACTGAATATTTTTTAACTTTTCTGGACTTAAATTAAAGGCAATACTTCAAAGATTACATTAGTATAAGTTTTGCAAGTTTTATTTAGTTTTCACAAACTTTACAACAATTTAAACTTAAATTTCTTGCTTTTCGAGGCTAGAAAGAAAACAGGAAGTAACTTTTGAATTCTAATTTTGGATTTGGATTCGGCGACTCGAAATACTTAAGAAATTATTAGTATGGTTTTATTAGTAGTTTATATTTATAATATAAATTTAAAAAAAACACTAATTAGAAATTGTTGTAATTTTAACAAACTAAAAATTCTGTAGGTTCTTTTGACCGCAATTAATCTTTGATTTAATATACATGTATATTAAAATCATTGTACATTTTCAATACTAGTATTTCATATTTGCTTTACACGCTTGAATATTGAATTTAATATCTAACTACTACATAAAAAGCTTTGCAGAAAGTGAAAGCTCTGAATGTGAAGAGATTTTCTCCATTATTCAAAAATAATAATCGACAATTGAAAATCAACGAGGAAAAATTGCAGATTTCTTTTTTAAGTAACGAATTTTTGTCACGCATATCTTGTTTACGAAAATTGTAAGTGGGTTAAAGACTATTTTTAAATGCCGCGTTATCGCTTGTCACCGAATTCGTTTAATTTTAGTTACATGACACGTCTCATCGCGGAAAATTGAATCTCAAAGATGTTGAAAAACGATCCTTTATCATTTTCTTCCTTTATAAATCTTGGCCCTGTCTCTTCCACGTTTGCCTTTTCCTTTTCTACGTGATCGTGGCGGCATTTTGTTTCAGGAATATTATTCCGATCGAAGCAACTGTCGTTAAAATTCAGTACTCAGACCAAAGAGTGCCACGTGATTAGAATATTTCATCTTTTTCTTAAATACACAAAAGCGCCAGTTTTCCACAATAATTTCCCTTTATTGCCTTTTTTATTGTCTTTAATAAATCAAAAATTATTGCCAACAGAAATTTGAATATCACTACTGCTCTCTAAATTGAATATTGTATTTATAAATATTTTATATTTTTTATGTTTTTACCGTAAATTTATTCTTTAATTTTGAACGAACCCTTGTAAATAAATGAGATTTGAATTCTTTTTCTTGATGAGAATTTTGGGCGGATAGAAAATAACAAGTATCAATTGAGACGACAGTTCATTGACGCAGAAAAGCAATTTGACGTTGGGCGAGAGTGAACGGCTTCTCACCAAATTTCTAAATAAACTGTGGTTTAGCGAGTCCCAAAGGATTTCGAGTAATGACACGTAATTTTCAAAATGACTGCGTGCACAAATTTTTTCCGGCTGCCTTTTTAATCATGATGCTGCCGAAGCCGCGTGACAGCCTATATAATAGACCACGTGTTCAAATACATTAAATCCACGTTTACCCTCCGCCTTCTACTTGGCGCCCGTATAGCACGTGACATTAATGATCAAAAGGCAAATTATTTGTTGTATCTTCATTTTTCTTTTCCATACAGCAATCTGTGTTTTGTTTACTAAATGGTGTGTCATCTCTTTAGGATCTGTCAGAAGTTTTAAAATTGTGTAAATTTTAATTGGGTGCCAATCATTTTTAGTACTTTTTTTGTAATTAGCAGCAAACCTTTCTCATTTCGATGAAGAATTTCGTTAAATGTATGCTTGAGTCGTTAAAAATTTCGCTAAACTTGAATTAGGGTTGATACAGATAGAAGAAATTGAAATTAGTGGATTGGAATTTACTACTGCGCATGACTAGGTTGTATTTATTGTTACTGCGCAGGTTTTATTGAAATTAGTCTTTACTGCGCAGGTTTTATTTGAATTAAACGTTACTGCGCATGCCTTAGTTGAATTTATTGTCACTGCGCATGTCTCAGTTGAATTGATCGTTACTGCGCATGTCTCAGTTGTGTTATTCACTAATACGCATATTTTAATTGAATTAGTAATTGCGGCGCACGTTACTATTAATTTTATGTATATTATTTTTTAAACTTTAATACACACTGGTATTTTTTTATATTTTTATATATTAATTAATATAAAACATTGGTCGAAGAGTTTATAATATGGTTTTGATAACATTTACTGTCAATTCAAAGCAAAATTATTATGAAGCTAAAGTTTGCAACGGTTTTCTTTTCGTTTATGGAAAATGTAAATAAAAAACAGATTTTTGCTTTACATATTTAAAATTTTTTAAAATATATTTATTTACATTTACAACTTCCAAAGATTCTATTTTGCCTCGTCTTTTTATAGAGATTTAAATAAATACTGGAACAATGATTACGCAGACATTTGGTTTTTGTAAACGGGAAAACATGGCAAACTTGAAAATTATAAAATTATCTCAAATTTCTGGTTTCGAACATGCGAAACAATTCGCCCAAGTCCAGTACTCTGACAACTGCACCATTTTTGCTTGAGTGAAATCATTGCAAATAATTCTTGCTCAAGTGAAATTATTGCAAGCAATTCCTCATAGTACAATGTATGAAAGGATTATCAGAAAGCAGAACGGAAATTTGATATTAACGTGTGAAAATTGAAAGTGCATATTAATTATCAGGAGAAGTTAACAACGTCGTAAGCAACTCGTATACGTTAATTTTTCTATGCTTTATTTGTTCGCTTAATGTTTATGACTCCATTGAAGTTGTGAATTACTTTTAATGCCGAGATCGAGATCGTAAATCTAATTGAGACTTTATAATGAAATAAGACAGTGCGTAAAGTATAAAAACAAGAGTGAAATGGTCGTGAAGGAACAAAGCCTAAAATAAATGTCTTGCCAGTATATAACAACCGTGTAACAACCGCATTCCACAGCAGCCCCGCGCCATATTTGAAATTTGAATCTTTCTCTTTGCTCATCCCCACCGGAGTCTCTTCTCTCACGCTCTCTCAACTCTGTTGCTCTTTCTTTAATCTACTCTGTCTCACTTGCTCCCGTCGCCTCCTACTACTTGATTCCCGTCAGTTTTACTTGGCGCGTACCATGTTCTATGGAACCCCTTCGTAAATACACCAACAGACATTCTAACGCATGCTGCTGTATTGTTTTTAATTAAATAAACCTGAGTATTTTTATTGTATTGACTAGCATGATTTATTCTCCTTTTTTCCGTTTCTAGCCACATTCTCCGTCCTTTTTCCATTTCTAGTCGCATTCTTGTTTCTTTTTCCATTTCTAATCGCATTCTTGTTTCTTTTTCCATTTCTAGTCACATTCTTCTTCCTATTTCCGTTTCTAGTCACATTCGAAGTACTTTTCTCGTTTCTAGTTACAATCGAAGTCCTTTTTCCGTTTCTATCCACATTTGAAGTCCTTTTTGCCATTTTATCAGACAGAATTTATATAGGGTTTCCTTTTCTTTGAAAATAGGTACCTAAGTTCAGATTTTAGGTATGGTTATTAGAACCTACATAGGGAAATTCAGTTCATGATTGTGGCAACTATGATTCTTATGACTTCGTATAGTACTTTGGTGTAAATACACTCTATATTTGGAGTTACCATTCTTGTGCTGTTCAATAAGAGGACTTGGCTACTAAAAAATACTAGAAAAACCGGTAATAATGATTCTAAATTCGATAAACATTGTTAAAAATTCAATGCGTATTGAAAATTCGGTAATGATTACGAAAAATCTGGTGATTATTATCGAAAATCTGGTAATTATTACGTAAAATCTGGTAATTATGGTAAATTTGGTTGAAATTACGGTTAATTTGGTTGAAATTGTGGAAAATTTGTCTGTAATTGTGGAAAATTCGGTACAAATTATCACACAGCATAGTAAAATTTGTGTTACTGTGAAATTAAGGCACTTTTATAATGAACAGAAGAACATACCTTTGTTAAAGGAACAGTTTTTCAAAGAAATATTAATTGTTCGGTAATGTGCGGTTACAGTTTTTGTTTTTAAATGATTGATAATCAAAATTAGGTTAGTAATTATGACTTTGTATAGTACTTCGGTGTAAATTCACTCATAGTTGGAGTTCCAATTCTAGTGCTGTCCAATAAAGAAACTTGGCAACTAAAAAATACTAAAAAGTACGGAAATAATGATTGAAAATCCGATAAAAATTGTTAAAATTTCAAGGAATATTGAAAATTCGGTAATTATTACGAAAAATTTGATGATTATTGTCGAAAATCTGGTAATTAGTAAGGAAAATCTGGTAATTATTATGGTAAATCTGGTAATTACGGCAAATTTGGTTGAAATTGTAGAAAATCCGGTACAAATTATGACACAGCATGGTAAAATTTGGGTTACTGCGAAATTATGGCACTTTCATAATGAACAGAAGAACATACTTTTGTTAAAAGAATATTTTTTTAGAGAAACATTAATTATTCGGTAATGTGTGGTTAGTTTTTGTTTTTAAATGATTGATAATCAAAATTAATTTAGCGATTATGACTTCGTATAGTATTTCGGTGTAAATTCACTCCATTTTGGAGTTACAATTCCGGTTCTGTCCAATAAAAGGACATGGCAATTAAAAAAATACTAGAAAATCTGGTAATAATGATTGAAAATCCGATAAACATTGTTAAAAATTCAATTAATATTGAAAATTCGGTAATGATTACGAAGAATCTGGTGATTATTATCGAAAAAATGGAAATTATTAAGGAAAATCTGGTGATTATTGTCGATAATTTAGTAATTACGGTCAATTTCGTAAAAATTACTGTAAATTTAGTAGAAATTACTGTAAATTTTGTAGAAATTACTGGAAATTTCGTAGAAATTGTGGAAAATCTGTTATAAATTATGACACAGTATGGTAAAATTTGGGTTACTGCGAAATTATGGTACTTTTATAATGAACAGAATAACATACTTTTGTTAAAGGAACAGTTTTTCAAAGAAACATTAATTATTCGGTACTGTGTGGTTATAGTTTTTGTTTTTAAACAATTGATAATCAAAATTAAGTTAGAAATTAATTATGTAGTGTCAAATGATCTGATTTTTAAGAAATTATACTTGTTTCCTGATAAATAATAACATAAATGATTTTTGTTTCAGGTCCATCTGCGTCATGGATTTGTCTAAAGCTGTCTTCTACGTCAAGGTAAGAATTCAAATAAAATTCTTCATCGTTTTTTGAAAAATTATAATCGTACTCATGCTTTGAGTTCGTGAAAATACCGTACAGTGGCGCAGCGAGTTGTTACAACGCCCCGAACCCCACTTCCCCGCGTACCACCAAGTTCAGTCTCATCATATAAGAAACAGGGTCGTGTCTAGATTTCTCAGCGCCCTGGGTGAGGTTCTTTCTTCAGAATTTCTATTAAAGCAATATTCTAAGCTATAAATCTCTAATCAGAATGTTCTCCAGCTTCAATCCAGAGAATAAAAAGCACCAGGACGTTAGTTTTTTGAAAGAAAACTAATGTTTTATAAACTAACTTTTTTTAAAAAAACTAACGTTTTATAAACTAACTTTTTTTAAAAAAAAGTTATTAAAAATGTTCTTTTTAAAACATGACAAAGGAGTGGAAGTTCCTAATGAAGGGATCACACTTTTGTTCAACGTTAAAACTTGATTTCTTCCAATTCTTTTGTTTCCTGATGTATAAAAGTGTTGTTTTGTTTCTTATATTTTGTTCTGTTTTTTCTTTGTTTTAATTTTATTTTGTTTCTTGTTTCTTATGTTTCTATAGTTTGTTCTATATTTTTGTCTCTTCCGCTTGTATTTAACAGCCCTTGGAAATAATATTAGGTCCTTATTGGTGTTTGAAGTTTAATTCTGCTTGCGTTATGAGACCATATGGTTTAAGGGTGTTTATGAGTGTGGTCGAGATTCTTGCCCCCACTTCGATTAATGTCCTTTTGCGTGCTATCATCCAGGCACGTTTTGTGGTGGCTATAAATTGGCTGGTTGCCGACGCACAAAGTTTTGTTAACGAATTCGGTCGGAAGCCAACACCCTCAAAATTTACTCCCTCGATATGACGTATAAGGTCGTCCGCGAATTGGCTCTTATCGCCCTGAAACAGGAGGCGATCTATCTCGCGCACAGTTTATAGGCGTACATATTTGAACGGTTTATACTTAACAATCTGGTACTACAACAGTTACCTGTATTTACATTTGCAATTATCAACTCCAATATCATCAAATTTCACTCCCATTTTGGTCAATATTGGTTGAAAAGACCATTTAACACTGTAAAATTATCCCATAATTCAGCAAACACTTGTTTACTGACAAAAACTAAAAGCTTGCGTCTGCTTTTCTTCTACTCGGAATCTGTTGATTTTAAGTTAAATTGCTTGTGTTTTCCAATTTGAGGATGGGTAAAGGTGTTTTATTTTCAAAATTGAAAGTTAACAGTAATTGAATTTTAGATTCATTTGAGTTTGTGCAAAATTTAGTTTGGGATTGTTAAAATTACGATGGTCTAGAACGCTACGGTTGTGGCAAAAATTATTTAAAAGAAAATTTGTTCCATATTTGTTTATCACTTTCTATTCCTAATTTATGTATTTTAAACTACAGTCTCCGTTCTCAAAATGAGCGGGCATATTGAGAGCGGAGACTGTGTAAATATCTTGCTAATATATGTGTATATTATATTATTTACGAAATTGAAGTTAAAGTTTTTGATAAACAATTTCAATTAAAAATATTTGTTTATTTTTTTTTCAATTTTTATCTCAAAGGGTTTTTCGAAGTTTATTATACTGAACAAATTTTATAAACAAAACTTTAGGCAAAAAGTGTTTATAATATTCCGCTTGATGTCATTAATCTTTTTTTGAATCGTTGTGAACTTGAACCAAGTATTATTTTGTAAATAATTATTCTGTATTCTAATAATTCTGTAAATTTTGAATGAAAAATGAAAAACTAACACACTTCTGCTTCCTCATAGGGAAGCATTGTTTTTTCTTTATCGTTGTTTATATAAACATTGTACACTAGACCTTCGTTTTAGATTTGTATAATTGAAATTTTGGATTAAAAAAAACTTGGATTTATAAATAAAAAATATTGAAGATTGAAGTCGAAATTTTGAAAAATAGGATATAAATGTTTCAAAAATGTTAAAAATGATTGAAACTAGAAATGATGACTCTAATTTAGAAATAATGAGCATATATGTTTTGTAATTGAAATGATTAAATTTTTCTCCATTTACAATTGCGACTCATTACAAAAACATTTTATCAATGTTTATTCAAAAGGCTTTTTTTGGCAACATCATTTTTTTGAAACATTCAGTTTGCCTTGAACTCATTTCATAAATTTTCACTGCAGCAATTTAAATTCAGGGATCCGAATTCATATAATAAATTATGCCACTCATTATCAAAATTAGGTAAACATTTTTTTTCATTCTCTTTATTTTTCTCTTTTTTCTTTTCCTTTTTTCACTGTTTTCTTTTTTCTTCTTCATTTTTTATTGGTTTAATTTTTCTGTTTACCTTTAAAAATTAAAAATTTTTAAGTTTTGTAAAGAAAAAGATTAGAAGTCTTTTGTTAAAAGAAAAAGAAGTCTTTTGTTAAAAGAAAAGGAAGTTTTTTGTTAAAAGAAAAAGAAGTTTTTTGTTAAAAGAAAAATAAGTTTCTTGTTAAAAGAAGAAGTTTCTTGTTAAAAAAAGAAGTTTCTTGTTAAAAGTAAAAGAAGTTTTTAATTAACCATGAGTATAAAAGTTGAATTAAATAACATATTTTAATAAATATTTTAATAATTTTTAAATAAAGAAACTTTTACAACTATAAATGAAACGAGATAAGTTTGTGTATTGATATCGTTAAATAAATGTATACGCAAACCTCTCGAATTTAATTTATCCATCGATTTCAAAATTAGCTTTTTATCTTGAAAGAAAATTTGTCGGAATCAAGCAAATGTACTCGAATTGAACACCCATATTTAATCGAACAACATTTATATAACACAAAGTTTGTTTTAATCGAATGGATTATTTGCCCAAGATAAATGTTCTTGTTTCCGTTTATTTGAACAATACTCTAATATTATTCTTTATTTATTAATATTCAGTGACTGCGGAGTAAGGGGGCACGGGGGCAATGTCCCTCACGAAAATTAGCCAATTATCGATATCTTATACTTCCATGCTAGAAATCGATATTTACTCTCTGAATATGAATCAACGATATAAGTGAGACACTTTTTCAAATCAGGACAATAATCGGCCAATTTTTACGTTTGAAGGTTTTTTTCTACAAGGGTAGAAAAACTACAAGGGTAGAAAAACTACAAGTGTAGAAAAACTACAAGGGTAGAAAAACTACAAGGGTAGAAAAACTGCAAGGGTTTATATACACTGACAAAAAATTTATTTGATTCAAATAACCATTTATTTGTCTATTATTAAATAAATATTTATGTGAACCAAGTAATTATTATTTTAATCAAAGAAATGGCATTTTAATTAATTATTTGAGTCCAATAAACAATATTTGATTCAAATTTGAATCAAATATCTGTATTAGTACAGAAATAATTGATTCAAATGCCATTTCTTTGATTCAAATAATAATTTGAAAATAAATATTAAATTTGAAATAAATATTTATTTGATAATAGACAAGTACATGGTTATTTGGATCAAATAAATTTTTTTTTTTAGTGTATTTCACTGAATCTAGCGTATGTACGCTGATTTGAATAAGCGATCACTTATCGCTGAGAGTTAGCAAAATTCCACTGATTCAGATTTAAAAAACGTGGAAAAATATGTTTTTAAGTATTTAAACTTTAAACTTTTTTATTTATTTTTTAAATGAATTAATTAACTGACAAAATAAGTCATTTAACTATTTATTAAACGATGTTCTATAGTGCGCAAAGTTTATTTATAAACGTTGCGCACCAGACCATCACTATATAGTAGAAACGATTAAAAAAAAATTTGTTTTTAATAATCTATTTTTAATTTATACATTTTAAAATAAACTAGCGTCAATATCTCGCTCGCTAACGCTCGCTCGATTTATTTATTATTTGTTATTAGCTTGTAGATATTACTATATTATGAATTGTAATTGATTGTGAATTACATTTAATTCTTATTTTCATATAAGTTGATGAAATAGAAATAAAAATGATATTTA
>WNHD01000333.1:0-39389 GCA_011057455.1 Ganaspis sp. Gsp50
ATTTATAAATTCTGTTTTTGGTTTTTTGTTCTTAATTTATAAATTCTGTTTTTGGTTTTTTGTTCTTAATTTATAAATTCTGTTTTTAATTTTGTGTACTTAATTTATAGAATCAATGGAAGTAAATGTTTAAATAAACACAACAGCATTACTATAATACTTTATGACATATAATTTAAAATATACAAATTAACAGAAAAATGAGAAACATTCTTTTCTGAATCGTTTTTACTATAAACGTTGTGCATTATACCATCATGATTAAAACAACAAAACAATGTTAAAACACTTTATACTGCATATACAAATCTAAATAATTTAAATTTAGCGAAAAATGCAAAAAAATCTTAAAAAGTGTTAAGTGTCACGAAGTAATGAAGAGTAATAGTTAATACTAATAGTTATTAATCATATTAATAATAAAAAGTAATAGTGGTGAGTGTATAAATCATTTCGGAGTAAAATTCTCCCTTTGAGGTTATGAGAACTACTTTTTGTTTGTACCAAGAAATTAAACATTTGGCAATTCACGGTCAATGAAAAGTAAATGCAAACATAAAAACAATATAACAATCTTTGTTAATTTTAAAGCAAAGCGAATACATAAACAACTTGATTTGAGGTTAGGATGCCCATGGTTGCATTGGCTTTTATCAAATTTCGAATTTACGGTAAATTTCCAAGCGATGGAAAGTAGAAATAATTGAATTAGCGATTTTAATAATTTCTACTCACACTGAGATTACTTTCAGACGGTTGTAGGTATATAATTTGAAATAATTTTGTAGGGCTTTCAAAAGCGTTGCCAGCGTTGCTAACAGCCATATTTCTTTTGTTTGTGAAAAAAAACTTGACGTATATCTATATCGAATTTGTCGAACTCGAGAAACGATTCAGCGGCAATTTTAAAAATTATCCATTTCAAGGAAATCCCACCTCTTGTTATAAAATTTAATATTAAAGTATAATTTATCAGTCCGGTATAATTTATTTATAAAATGAAATTAAAACCTATTTAAAACACAAATTTTCCAATTTTATTTTGAAAAAATGTTATTTTTTTTATTCTCTCAAGTTTTTAGTATGTTTAATTTTATTCTGTTTTTATATTATTATTTTTATTACCGGGAACGCAGAAGGATTAAAGAGCAGTGAGAATAAATTTTTTAAATTGCCATTTTAAAAGAAAACAAGTTCTATAGAAACGAGATTAATAATAAGAAAATGTTGACGATAATAAAAAATGAAAAAAAAATGAAAAACACAATGATTTATAGCGTCGATAATTTTACAACTTTCATCTTAAGTAATAGCAGCCATGAAGTTAAAATTGCCCCGTAATTCGACACAATTTCGCTATTACGACTGGCAGCTTTAAGTTTTTGCCTTTTGTTTTCTTGATTCAGGTCTAAACAATGCGTGCATACAATGCAATTTAATATCGTGTTACGTTAAGATTGAATAAAATTTAACTCTTTGCAATTCTTTGTCAAATTAAATGGAAAGCTTACTGACCTGCTGCATGTATTGTTGCTGCGATACTTGTTGCTGCATGTGTTGTTGTGCCATATGTGGAGGTGCCATTGGATTTCCCATTAGAGCCTTAAGAAAAAACAATTCATTTTCAAATTATTCATATTTTAGAAATTTTATTTCTATAATATTTAATTTCTATGGCATTCTTTTTGTATTGAAATTGTACTCTTTTTATTTTTTTTTATTCAATTGTTAATCGATTCAATATTCAGTCAATTCAATTATTAATTTATGCAATTTTTACTCGATTCAATTATTAATTTATTCAATTTTTACTCGATTCGATTATTAATCAATTTAATTATTATTTCATTCAATATTTACTCAATGCAATTATTAATCAATTCAATTACTACTTTATTTAATAATTACTTGATTCAATTATGAAACGATTCAGTAATTAGTCGATTCAATTATTAATCGATTCAGTAATTAGCCGATTCAATTATTAATCGATTCAGTAATTAATCGATTCAATTATTATTCGATTCAATATTTACTCGTTTCAATTAATAATCGATTTAACATTTACCTGATTCAATTTTTACACAATGCAATTATCGCTTTATTCAATAGTTACTCGATTCAATTATTAATCGATTCAATTTTTACGCAATGCAATACTTTATTCAATAGTTGCTAGATTTAATTATTAATCGATTGAATATTGACCCAATTCCATTATTAATCGATTCAGTATTTACGCTATTCAATTATTAATCGATTCAATATTTTCTCTATTCAATTTTGGCGCAATTCAGTTTTTATTACATCCATTTTTTACTCGATTGAATTATTTTCCATTCAATCTTTATTCCATTCAATTTGACTCTGATAACTGATGTCTCAAAATAAAACACAAGTATCTTATTCTGAGACTTCAGTGTTTAATATTTTATTCATTTTCGATTTCATTAAATTCGATTTTTATATAACTAATAAAAATCTACATAATTTATATTTGATTACAATTCTATTTCCTTTGTTTTTTCCTCGACTAAATATTTTTTCGAATATTTTTACGGTAGAAATAAAATAGTTAATAATTAAATAAAGCGCCAAATAAATCGCGAAACATTTGATTTCTGTGGAAAAAATGAGTTTTTAAATACCTGCTGTTGTTGCTGTTGATTTCCTTGCATTTGAGCAAGGTGAAGGGGGGATTTTTTAATGCCCATTTGTTGTTGATGTTGCTGTTGTGGGTGTTGTTGGGGGGAGGGTGGTTGGGGTTGTGGACTGTAAACTTGATAAGCAACATTTCCTGGTTGTGTATTTCCCCCATAAGCGTAGCCTCCATACTGAACAGCTTGTGGTTGGGGTTGTTGCTGTTGTTGCTGAGGTTGTTGCTCATTATCATTAGCTCCCTTACTGACCAAAGAAGCCCTATAAGCTGCGAGGGCCTTCAAATATTCCTTCTTCGCTGCCTCTGTCTTCTTTTTGTAAACCTGAAGCAAAAATCAATCATTTATTGACTCAGTTATTTATAGTTTTTTTAATAGAAAATGTAAAAAGATATTACAAAAAAAGAAAATTATAAATAATAATATAAATTATACACATTTTTTTCAATTTATTTAAGTTCGCTGTGAAACTGACAGGGTATTTTTGTTTTGTTTATAAAACAATAATAAATGAGAAATAATAATAGGGGAGAAATAATAATAAAGAAAAAGTAATAGTAAAGGACAGTGAATACAAAAGAAAATTACAGAAGAAAAATACAAAAGAAAATTACAGAAGAAAAGTACAAAAGAAAACTACAGAAGAAAAGAGCAAAAGAAAATTACAGAAGAAAATTACAAAAGAAAATAGTAATAATAAAGATAGGAATAATAAAGAACAAATAATAATGAAGGACAAATAGTAATAAAGAACAAATAATAATAAAGGGCAAAAAGTAATAAATAACAAATAATAATGAAGGACAAATAATAATGAAGGACAAATAGTAATAAAGAACAAATAATAATAAAGGGCAAAAAGTAATAAATAACAAATAATAATAAAGGACAAATAATAATAAAGGACAAATAATAAATAAAAAAGAACAAATAATAATAAAAGACAAATAATAATAAAGAACAAATAATAATAAAGGACAAATAATAATAAAGAACAAATAATAATAAAGGACAAATAATAATAAGTAAATAATAATAAATAAAAAAGTGAACAAAAAAATAATTTAAAATAGAAATAACTTAAAAAGCGAGAAAATAATGGAATGTATAAATAGTAAGAAAATGATTTGCTTGAATGGAGATCATGAAAAAAGAATGATGAATAATTTGCGAGATCAATACAAAACAGTTGATTGATGATTCGACATTTTCTTTAAAAATAACAATCTCATCATGTATCATTTATTTTCGAGTTTCTATATAAACTACAAGCAGGAAGTTTAGTTGTTAAGTTGAGAAAAATAACTAATTATTGTCTACGCTTTAAAGTTAATGAACCGAACAAAAAGAAATCTAGTTCACTCGGCTAATCCATCTAACAATCAATCAGACAGGTAATCGATCAATCATTAGAGCAGTAATTTTTCATCTCAATCTACATCCTGGATGTAAATCAAACCTCAAGTTTCACTAGGAATCCCTCAAGATCTATACAATCAAGTGACTTTTACAGCTAAAGCTGCTGATTCTTCTTCAGGAAGATATATTCTCTTCCTATAGTCTTTTCTTCCAAGATTATCTTCTGTGATTCCTTTTTGTGATTTTCTTCTAGTTTTTTTGCATTTCATTTTATTTTTTTATTTTATTGTATTAACAAATTCAAATTTTGAGACTTTCTTCTTCTCTTCTATAACTTTCTTTTGTATTTTTCTTTTGCAATTTTCTTCTGTATCTTCTGTCTTTTTCTTTTGTAATTTTCTTTTGTATTTTTCTTCTGTAATTTTCCTTTGTATTTTTCTTCTGTAATTTTCTTTTGTATTTTTCTTTTGTATTTTTCTTTTGTATTTTTCTTCTGTAATTTTCTTTTCTATTTTTCTTCTGTAATTTTCTTTTGTATTTTTGTTCTGTAATTTGTTTCTGTATTGTTCTTCAAGAAGATATATTCTCTTCCTTTTCAGTCTTTTCTTCAGAGATTATCTTCAGTAATTCCCTTTTGTGATTTTCTTCTAATTTTTTGCATTTTCTTTTGAAACTTTTCTTCTCCTCTTCTGTAACTTACTTTTGTATTGTTCTTTTGCAATTTTCTTCTGTATCTTCTGTCTTTTTCTTTGTGCTATTCTTCTCTAATTTTCTTTTATAATATTCTTCTGTATTTTTCTTCTGCTTCTTTTGTATTTCTCTTCAGTAATTTTCTTTTGTATTTTTTTTTGTAATTTTCTTTTGTATTTTTGTTCTGTATGTTTCTTCTGTAATTTGCTTCCGTATTTTTCTTCAAGATATATTCTCTTCCTTTTCAGTCTTTTCTTCAGAGATTATCTTCAGTAATTCCCTTTTGTGATTTTCTTCTAATTTTTTGCATTTTCTTTTGAAACCTTCTGTAACTTTTGTTTGTATTTTTCTTTAGCAATTTCCTTCTGTATCTTCTGTATCTTCTGTTTTCTTCTTTTGTAATTTTCTTCTGTATTTTTCTTCTTTAATTTTCTTTTGTATTTTTGTTCTGTAATTTGCTTTCGTATTTTTCTCCAAGAAGATATATTCTCTTCCTTTTCAGTCTTTTCTTCAGAGATTATTTTCTGTAATTCCCTTTTGTGATTTTCTTCTAGTTTTTTGCATTTTCTTTTGAGACTTTCTTCTAATATTTTCTTCTTCTCTTCTGTAACTTTTTTTTGTATTTTTCTTTTGCAAATTTCTTCTGCATTTTCTGTCTTTTTCTTTGTGCTTTTCTTCTCTAATTTTCTTTTATAATTTTCTTATGTATTTTTCTTCTGCTTCTTTTGTACTTCTCTTCTGTAATTTTCTTTTGTTCTTTAGTTTTCTTCTGTAATTTGCTTCCGTATTTTTCATTTGTATTTTCGTTCTGTATTTTCTTTCTGTAATTTTCTTCTGTATTTCTCTTCTGTGTTTCTCTTCTGTATTTCTCTTCTGTATTTCTCTTCTGTATTTCTCTTCTGTATTTTTCTTCTATATTTCTCTTCTGTATTTCTCTTCTGTATTTCTCTTCCGCATTTTTCCTCTGTAATTTTCTATAGTAATTTCCTTCTGTGATTCTTTTCCTCTCAGACCATCTTCTAAGAAATCTCTTCCATTTATAGTCTCTTCCTCTAAAAGCTCTCAAGCCCTGACACTGCAGAATCCTAATTATAAGACTAAATAAACTGACTTTAAGACAAATACAGACTATATAAGTCGAAGAAATATTGTCGATAAAACGAATTTAACTGTAGCGAGTACAAGACAAATTGCAATAATTTCAGAAAGATTAGACAGTGCTGGCGGGAAAATAATGAGAGGACGTAGAGGCACGATGACACGAGCATTAAGACATATTAATGACTGTCATTCAGAAGCAATATGCATCTGGAAGGTCCAAGAGTGAAATAACGGAAACTTCCTTTTTCAGAGGTTATTAAATGAAATCTTGCCGATCGTCGTCATAATTAAAGTCCTCTTGTAACCATTACAAAATGCTACAGAGTTTAAAAGTCGCCATCGAGTATCTGCACCTGCGCGATAACATAAAGTCGTTTCGAATGGTATAGCTTCCAACCCGACAGTAAAAAGTTATGATAATGACTCGCTCAGAGTGGGGTATCGAAAATAACTGTCCTGATATCAAGGGACTTAATGTGACTACGTAAAATACAAGTCAGAGTGTTATTGAAAATTTTCTATTTTATGTACTGGATGCTCTTTTTCTTCCATTACTCCAACATTTCAAATAAACTGTCTTTTTAAATTTGTAAAAAAAGCAATGAATCAAAATTGATACATCAAGTTTTTATCTTTATTTTTTTATCATTTTTTTATCGTTTAAAATTTCAATTTTACTAAACAAAGATTCGTTAAAAAACAATGTAACAATTATAGTATTTTAAAACCAAACATTTTCCGAGATTTCTTTTTCGTTCTAAGAGAGCTTTCATTTTATAATAATAATAATTATTATAAAATCAGCAATTTTCATAGAACGAGATTTTCTTTTTCGTTCTTAGAGGAAGTTTTTATTTAATAATAATAAAAACACTGGCACGGAATAATTTCAAAATTAATATAAAGGTACTAACAAATTTTAAATCAAAAATTAAACTTCAATATTTGGACTTTATCCGGGTAATCAGAGCCAGAGAAGATTTTATATTATTTATCTAACTTTTACTTCAAACAACATCTTTTCATTTCTTGAATCTTCGACTTGAAACCTTTTTACAATGTTTGCCTTTCATTAACACATGTGAAGTTGGCTGTCAGATGTGTTAAATATTACACAATACATTCTCCAAGGATTTTAGTAGAGAATGTATAAAACTAAATAATCTCCTTCAATTTTTTTTCTTTTACACCTTTTTATATTTTCGTCTTCACAAGACTTCAGAATTTCCGTTTTTACAATGCTCTAAAAATTTCGTTTTTTCAAAACTCCAGAATTTTCGTCTTAAAATTAAAAATATTGATCTTTACAATCACGGTAAAAACGATAAAATAGGGAAAAATTTCGACTTTATATAATTCTTTATTCTTTATATAATATAGGATTTTTATAATTATTCTGAATTTTCCAAAATTCCAATGTCTCTAGAATGAATTAAATGTATGTAAAAACGAATTGTTTTCTATGCTAAGCGAGAAAGGTATGGAAAGCAATTCAGATTCCTTATTACTTTCTTATTACTTTTAATCGTGCCATAAGAAAAAAGGAAATTCTATTGTTTCGAAAACGCTACACGAAACTTTTAGGAACTTATTGAAAGTAATTTAAAAGCTGACATTTGAAAGTGCAGCGATTAGAAAACAATGTGTATTTTGTATTGCTTTTAATTAGTTACCTAATATTTTTGTTAGCAATTGGAAGAAATTCGAAAAGGAGAAATATTTTAAAAGCAGTGAACTTGGACGTCTGCGTCTGCGTCTGCGCTGAGTAAAGAGTAAAGATGGCGAATATGATGCTCACGTGGAAAGTGACGCTATGAAGTAATTTCATCTTTCTGATAGGTTTTAGTGTTGGAAATTGATTTAAGTGATATTTAAGTGAATGTAGTCGACTCCAAGCAATATAATAATACATTGTTTTCTAGAATAACAAGTGTTTGTCATGACTTTTCAAGCTTTTTATTTGTGCAAAGGGACAAACAGTCTCTCCGACAGAAAAACAAGCTTTCGTCTTTCTTAGAAAGATCTCTTCAGGTTATAATAGTTGTCAATCATTCTGAATTTTTTTTACAATATTGTTTTAATGTAAATTATGTACGTATGTTCACAAATATTTTAAACACATATATTTATATGTGTTTAAAATATATATACACATATAAATATATGTGTTTAAAATATTTATGTCTGTCCACGGTGAAAGAGGACCTACATCAAACGAAGTTTAGGTTATGTTTAATGATAATTTTATCTTGTTTAATCATTCCTTTTTAACAATGTAAAGTCAAAAACAGTTTTTTTCGAATATTTTTGGTCTACTGAAGACGTAAACATTAATGGTTTGTATTAACAGTTGATCATCTTTTTGTAGTTTCAATCTGAAGAACATAAACTAAACTACGTTTGTCGTTAAGGTCCCTTTCACCGTGGACAGAGACATTTATAAATTCGCTTCTTAATATTTTAAAAGACTACTTCAAAGAAATAGGAATTTTTAATTTTTTTCTGTTGCTCGTGTCAAATATTTCTCTTTTTCAAATATTTTTTCAATTGACTCTCGATTCAAAGCGCTTTCAAAGCAATAAGTTTCTTTACTTTTCTTATTCTGTTTAGATACATTGGATGAATGGAAAATTCGCGCTTTCAGAAAAATTCAGATTCTAAATTGCTTTCAATTATTCTCTTTTTACCGGAATAGTAGTGAAAAACAAATTTTCTAAAATCGTATAATTTCGATTTTAAAATAAAATGATAAAAAATGATAATACTAAAAATGATGCTACTTTCAATTATTGTGCAAGTATGTGCGGGGAAACTTTTGAATTTGCAGCTATTCTTGGCCGGTTTCATCATCTTAATCTATCGTATTGTAAAAAATCATCGTGCTTTATGAATTTTCTGTTTGTAGAGGCTAGATAAAAAAGGGGGTTGGAGAGGGGATAGACGAGGCTTTTTCGAAAGGGTTTTCTTACAGCCGAATAGAATAACTCAAGTAGAAACGTGTTTATGACTTTTCTTTAAAAGATACCTTTTATATACTTGGTACAATCGACGTCGACGATGATTACGACGACGTCCCCGTTTCTCCGTTGCAATTAAACACCCCATTCAGAAAATGGTGAATCGTTAATATCTCGTTGCCAAGTTGCTACCTTTCAATTCAGCTTTTTGTTTTCACTCAAGCCTTTCCCTTAGTTTCACAGACTAAATTTCTTGCTCCATTTTAGTAAAAGACCCAACGAAACATTTCCTAACAACATTATACAGCGCTAAGAAAATTCAATTTTAACTTGACATTTGTATCGTTTACTTAAATTAAATTAAACCCAAATTTAACGTAATCATAAAAGCTAAAGTTGAAACAAACATTTGCCTGTAAATCTTAATATAATTTTACCTATCAAGTTTAACAAAAACGAAGCTAAAATTATAAATATAATAAAAAACATAAATTTGGGTGTAATAAAAAATTAATTAATAAAAAATTTAATTAAAAACAAACCAGGGTTATCAATTAAATAAAAATTTAGTTAAAAACGAAGCAGAAATTTGGTTGTAAATTAAATAAAAATTGAGTTAAAAACGAAGCAGTTTGGTTGTAAATTAAAGAAAAATTTAGTTAAAAACGAAACAGAAATCCAGTTATAAATTAAACAAAAATTTCGATAAAAATGAGAGAAAAATTTAGTTAAAAACGAGACAATAAATTTAACTAAAATTGGACTCTGGGCTTGTTAAAATTCTGACTATAAAATTGAGTGTTTTTTTATTAAAATGACTTTTTTTTCCAACAATTTCACAAAGAGATGAAAATGAAATCCTTGGATATTATTCAAATGAAATTACACCTTAATTACTTTTTGAATATAAATTTGACATTAATTTTAATTGATTTTAAAATTTAATAAAAAAAAGTTATGTGCCGTGATTATTCGCAGAACTAATTTGTAATGCTAAAGTAATTATTTTCCAATTTAAAATTTAGAATTGTCATCCGTTATTATGGAGAGAAAAATAGTGGTTCATCGGTCATTATGTCAAATATGAATAATTCCAGCATCGATAAACTGTTATCAATTACGGGTAATTTACTTAATACTCTATATTTATCCTCACAGTTATTTATTCAGGACGCTATTCCTATTCAGAGAGCATTTACGAGTTCATACATTATTTAAACTGGCAAGGAATTTATTTTAAAAAAAGGCGATAAAATAAAATAAATTATTTATAAAAAAGTAAAAATATAGTTTAAAACAAGTACCCAATTTAGTAACATAAATTGTTCCGGTATTTTAGGAATAAAAATGAAATTCTGATATTTCTTTAATAAAAATGAAACTTTGAAATCTTTATTTATTATTTTATAACAACACAGTAGGTAACAATTTTTATATTTTGTGCAATATTACCCTCCTTTTGAAACAGATATTAAATGATCAAAGTCTGGGCGTTTTTTAAGAAAGTGGTGGCAGATTATAAAATGAAATTGCGTAACTATCGTAAGATCTTTTCTTCGTTCTTCCCTATCTATTTATTCATACGAATTTATTTATTCGCTTGGCGAGGCAAACACGATCGCTCGTATAGCAATTGATAGTGTAACTTTATTGCTACATTATTCTAACAATTTATAGCCACCTCGGTGTTCATACAAACAGAGATACGAGAAATGTTTCTCATCGTTTTATAGCAATTTACAATATCCAAGCAAGTTGTCATACAAGAAAAGGATTACATTTTTTACTTGTCAGCTTTCTTCAATCCTTTACAATATTACAATGCAAAATCACTATAATGTGAAAACATATTCGGTGACTGTAGAAATAATAAAGCAGCACTTTAATACAATCTTTGAATCAACATTAATTGAATAAATTAAATCCAAATTGTGTATTTCAATTCAATTTACCTAAATCATACTTTTATGACTGAATAATTATTTAAATATATCTTAATAATTCAGCAGCTAAATAATTCATTAAATATATCTATAAATAATTCATTTAAAAGTTTAGCATTTTATTCAATATTCGCTTCATTAATTGAACTCTTATAAATTACATAATTGAAAATTTAACGAAATGATCGAATAGTTTGTCAAATAATCGAAAATTTGGTTAATGAATCAATTACTTGATTAATACATCGAAAACTTGATAAATTAATCGAATACTTTATCAATAAATCGAATACTTTATCAATAAATCGAATACTAGATCAATTAATCAAATATTAAATCAATTAATCGAATACTTCATCAATTAATCGAATATTTGGTAAATTAATCAATTACTTGATCGATAAATCGAAAACTTGATCAATTAATTGAAAACTTGATAAATTAATCCATTACAACGACCAATAAATTGACCACTTGATAAATGAATCGAATACTTGATTAATAAATCGAATACTTGATTAATAAATCGAATACTTTATCAATTAATCGAATACTTGGTAAAATAATTGAATATTTGGTAAATTGATCGAATACTTGTTAAAGTAATCGAATAATTGATAAATTAATCGAAAACTTCATCAATAAATCGAATACTAGATCAATTAATCAAATATTAGATCAATATATCGAACACTTCATCAATTAATCGAATATTTGGTAAATTAATCAATTACTTGATCAATAAATCGACAACTTGATCAATTAATTGAAAACATGATTAATAAATCGAATACTTTATCAATTAATCAAATACTTGGTAAATTAATTGAATACTTGGTAAATTGATCGAATACTTGTCAAATTAATAGAATACTTTATTAATTAATCGAAAACTTCAAAAATTAATCGATTACTTCATCAATTAATCGAATATTTTGCAAATTAACCAAATAGGTCATTAATTTATCGAATACTTGATCAATAAATTGATTAATTGATCAATACATCGAACATTTGTTCAATAAATAGATTACAAAGACTAATAAATCGACTAATTGATCAATACACCGAATATTTGTTCAATAAATCGATTACAACGACTAATAAATCGATTACTTGAGCAATTAATCGAATATTTTGCAAATTAACCAAATAGCTCATTAATTTATCAAATACTTGATCAATAAATCGATTAGTTGATCAGTTCATCGAATATTTGTTCAATAAATCAAATACTTGATCAATTAATCAATTACTTGATCAATAAATCGAATACTTGATCAAAAATTCGAATACTTGACCAATTAATCGAAAACTTGATAAATTAATCGATTACAACTACCAATAAATCGATTACTTGAGCAATAAATCGAATACTTGGTCACTAAATCGAATACTTGATCAATTAATCGATTACTTGATCAATAAATCGAATAGTTGTTCAAACAAATGGAAAACTTGATTGACGAAATATCCAGACAATAAAAAACTTTAATTAGTTATTACAAAACTGATATTCATGGCCCAATCCTGCTTTCAATTTACGTTTTGTAAAAAAGAAATTCCTGACAAAAATGACTTTGATCTTTTAATCCAGATAATCTCTTTTTAAATGGCAGATTAAAGAAATTTTTTCTCTTTGAAAAATTATCCCGAGTTGAATCTGAAATTAAAATCTGCTTCTGAACGGAAAGCAAACACGATAATAAAGTAAGAGAATATTAAAGTCTCTGCACGCGAGATATTTTTTAAATCGAAATACTTTTAGGGGAGAAAGATAGACTTTCTATTGATTCGATGAATGTTACATGCACCACTACACCAAAGAGACTTTCGTACTGACATTAATTTTGTCTGGACTTGATTACGCGACACTTCCGCTGATGGGATGCTTTCATGAAATGAGTTACGATTAATTAAAATTTTTATCTCGTCCAGAGCGTAACGAGAAAGTATTATTTGTTACAATGTATACCGCGAGTCAGGAAAATATCAAAAATTAAACGCACCAAAAAAAAGAGGTTTGACATTAGAAGAATGTTTCATTTACTAATGGAAAAAGAGACTTTTATAAATTGAGAATAAAATGCACGTAGAGACGGGAATTAATTAAAATGGAAATTAATTTAAAATCTTTCAAATGTCGGTGCTTTTAAGCATACCTAAAAACGTGCTTTTAATTCAGTTAACGTCGAAGTAAAATTGTTTGAAATTAATCAATAAAATAAATCAATTAATTAAATAAGTAAATAAAATAAAGCGAGATACAATAAAGAAATAAAGAAATAAATTAAGAAATAAATAAAATAAATAAATAAAGAAATTAAGAAATAAATAAATAAATAAAATAAAATAAAGAAATAAATAAATTAAGAAATAAATAAATAAAATAAAATAAAGAAATAAATAAATAAAATAAAATAAAGAAATAAAATAAAGAAATAAAATAAAGAAATAAAGTAAATTCAAATAAATAACATGAATATTCTACTGTATTTTTTGTAATGTTAGAACAAGAGGAAAATAAAGTCGCAATATTTTATGGAACAAAAGAAATGAAGAAAAGGAAATAATAAGAAAATTAAGAAATAATTTTTTGAGTACTTGCAAACAAAATCTGCAAGTGTAATTTTTATGGTATTAAAATCTTTTGAAGATTCTTTTCTTCTTCTCTTCTTTTCTTCTTTTCTTATTTGAATATTTGTTCTTTATTCAAAATTTCTTTTTCGATTTTAAAGGTTCTTTCTTTTTTCGTTTTTAAAGATTCTAAGTTCTTTATACCAACAAACAGTCTTCTTAAAGAGGTTCTACTTCACAAAGACTTTCATTTTTTTTCATCCTATAAATATTTCTTTTTTGCCACTCGAAATAACACACAGAGATAATTAAATCTTCAATTACAATATTTAATCAATTGAAATGAAACATAATTAAATTTAACGAGTTTCTTTCTTTTCAAGTCTTTTTTGCGGTTTCATTAACTAATACGGAAAATATTATTAGAATAACTATTACAGAAAGTACAACCCCTTAAAGTAATATTCAAAAACAGTTTTTAAAATCGAAAAGAAGTTCCTAAAGTCGAAAGAAACAGTCTCTAATGTTGAAGAGAAAAAAATCTTTAATTTGAGAAGAAAAAATAAAGAAGAAGTTTCTAAACTCGAAAGGAAGAAAGGTCAAGTAGAAATGTAGAAAAGTAAAAAAGAAGAAATGTAGCAAAGTCAGAAAGAAGAAATGTAGCAAAGAAGAGTCGAAAAGAAGAAATACCGAATAGATGGAATAATTAATATAGGAAAGATTTAGATTAGAAAAGATTAGAAAAGAATTAATTAATATTAAGAAGGGATCTTTAAAGAAAATTAAGAAGAGGGAATCTTTAAATCACAATAAACGAGAGTGCAATAAAACTATTTATCTTCCTCGAAAGTGCCTTAAAGGCCAAGAATGTTAATAAAGTATCGTGCAAATTGTAAGCGAAAGGAAAGAAGGAAACCCAAGGATTTATGAACAAAACATGAAACATAGCTATTTTTACGATTGAATTGCATTCAGCAATTTATTGTCCGCTGTCAAGAATTTCTGACCTTTCGAAAATACGTCAACCGATTATAAATTCACATTAATCGCGAATCTTGAATATTAAAACAAGTAAAAATGCATTCTTTTCTATTTCAATTTTACTTGCTTTTAATCAGAGATGTTAATATTTGCAGAGGATTAAAATGAAATTCCTATCAACTTCTTTTCGTCTTCTTTTTCATCTTCTTTTCCGTTTTCTTTCCCGTCTCTTTTCCGTCTCTTTTTCATCTTTTTCATCTTTTTTCCGTCTTCTTCTCCATCTTTTTTTCGTCTTCTTCCCCATCTTCTTTTTCGTCTCTTTATTTTCCTTCTCTTTCTTTATCGTATTCATAGATTCTCTTCTTTATCGTCTTTTTATTCCCTGATATTTTTTCAATTCTCAAACGTAATTTAGCAAATGCTTTAGAGTACTTTAGAGTTTGATGAGTACTCAGATATTCATCGCGGTTTTCGATAAGAGTAATAGTTAGCAAAGAGGGAGGCTGGGAATCCGTGAAATTCTATTATAAACGAGATAAGCCTGTTTATATTCTGAGCGACGTTTCGTTGACTATCTGCCAGCAAATTACCATTATTATTTATCGTGAAAGTTTATTGCAGCCTCTTTCCACGTACTTATCGACTATGATGATTACACATTCTCGAAAATCTTTACTTGTGCTTGTAACTTTGCCGGATCTAATTACAAATTGAAAGGTTCGATGCAAGATCGTGATAGCTCCACTTTTTTCCTAGCCTCCAGATAATCAAGAGAAAATGATCTGATCTATTTTACGACTGTCGTATATTTCATTGTGCCATTGATTGTTTCTTTTCGAAATTAAATTTCGCAAGACAAGCCAAGCGAAATGCTTGCAATTTCTGTCCCCTTTTTAATAATGATTATCGATTTATTAATTTCATTATTCCAATCATCATTAATTTCATTATTCCAATGGCCATTAATTTAATTAATTTAATTACTCCAATGGCCATTAATTCAATTAATTTAATTATTCCAATGACAGTTAATTTAATTATTCCAATGATAGTTAATTTAATTATTCTAATGGTCATTAATTTAAATAATTTAATTATCCTAATTGAAATATTAACATTAACGTTAATTGATTTAGTTACATATTCTAATGTTCATTAAATTAATTTCAAAGTTCATTAAATTTAATTTCAATGTTCATTAAATTTAATTCCAATGTTCATTAAATTTAATTCCAATGTTCATTAAATTTAATTCCAATGTTCATTAATTTAATTACTTCAATGGTAATTAATTTACTGAGTAAAATTATCCCTCAAAATAATTCTTAAAAATAAATAAGCAACTAATTAATATACTTACATCTTTGTGCTCGGTGTCAAGTGCATCCCACATCGATGCCACAATTTTTGAAACCTCGCCGAAACTGGCATTTGGATTTTGTCCTTTAATTGCTGCCTGAGTGTCTCTAAAGAAGAGTGCGTAAGCAGAAACTGGCCTGAAAGCAATTATTTACAATTACTTAACAAAAATAAACGTTTTCGTTGCAAAAAAGAATTGTAGGGGAGAAAAAGAATAAAAAACTAGGAGAGAACTAAAAAAGAAAGAATAAAATATATATATATTATATATTTCAAAATAAATAAATAAAATAATTGTATAACGATAATTGATAAATAAGAAAGAATTGAATATGAATTACAATTACTTGTAGACACCATGATTGAAAATAGTTTTTAATTTTATTTAATTACTTCTACTATTGAAATTTTAATTTTGAAAAACACTCAAGGACAATTGGGACAAAAAGGACATTAATTTGCAGAAACAGAGATTTCTTTGTCTCGCAGTTCATCTTTTTCTCATTATCGTCTCATTTAGCTTTCTTTCTTGTTATTCTTCAGAATGAGTTCGTCAATAGAACGACTCTCTAATTACGTTTAAAATACTCGACTTCAGAGCTACAAAGTTTTCAAAGGCAGTGCAGAGACCATCTTTATGAGCGAAGTGAATGAATTAAAATTTGATAAGCTTGCACTCGTTATTTTATTCACTTTAAATTATTATTTTCAAATTAAAGTCCCCTATTTCTAGTAAAATATATTCTTTCAAGATAAATATATTCTTTCCAGTAAAATACATTCCTTCAAGTAAAATATATTCAGTTAAATATATTCTTCAAATATGTTCATCAAATATATTCTTCAAATATGTTTATCAAATATATTCTTCAAATATATTCTTCAAACATATTCTTCAAATATATTCTTCAAATATATTTTTCAAATATATTCTTCAAGTATATTCTTCAAATATATTCTTCAAATATATTCTTCAAATATATTCTTTTAAAAGTATTTAATATTCTTTTATACTCAAAAAATAAGATTAATTTATTTCCTTTATATAGAAGTTATTAATTATTAATTACATTTTATTATATTAATACTTAATTACTAAAACTTAAAATTCTATTAATACTTAAAAAAAACATATATTTATGAAAGAAAAAATATTTGAAATATTTTGCAATGCAGTCATTGTTTTAAATTTCGTCTAGATAAGAGATTTTAAACTGATTTCAAGTCTTTGTTGCTGGTTGTCGAGTTAAAATAGAAAAAGATAATAAAAAAGTAGAAAAAAGCTATTCGAGATATAATATTGTAGAAAAACATTAGTTATGATCGTTCTGAATTGGCAATTACATTAGTGCAACAATGCAACTCTTTAAATATAGAGCATAAAGAAGAGAAAAAACCACGAGTATAAAAGACTTTGAAATTAGAAAGGATTGTGCTAATGCAACAATTAAATCAGATTGCATGACTCCATTTAGTTCAGAAACGAGAAAATTGGCAGTAAATTGCAAAATTAATACGAAACAATTTTATAACAAACTTTTAACAAAGAAAATAATATCTCACGTCACAAAAAAGCATAACTTCATCTATAAGACAGATTAATTTTTAAAAATAAAAAACAATTTTTCATGCGCAAGTATTAATTATTATTAACAACCATTTATGCATCTTAATAACTGTTTATTTATTTTAATAAGCTTTTATTTATTCTAATAATTGTTTATTTTTATAATTATTTATTTTAATAATCATGTATTTTAATAATCGTTTATTTATTTTACAACCATTTATTCTAAAAATTATTTCGGTAATTTTTTTTCCATTTTTATTTAAAAAAAAGTCAAAAATCGCACATTTTGAATACACTCTCATTTTTGATGAGAATGTAAAAAAAATCGTCGTTAAAAATATTTGGAAGCAAAATTTCGAAAAGAGGGTCGATGAAAATGAACTGCAATTTTTCTAATTAGTGGTTCGCCAGTCGCAGATGGTGAATTGACAGTGTAACGAAGGCAGATTTTAGAGCTCTTTCAAAGCCAGTAACCCCGAGATGGCAATAATGTGGCAACTGTCCAGATTATGACACAAAAAGTAAAAAAATGAAAACTCACTTTGGCGGCTCATTGGGATCTTTCTTCTTCCTTTTCTTTTGGGCTTTCGGCTTCTTCTGAGCCTTAGTCGCCCCATCGGCTGGCTCTGGCGATGGTCGCTTGATTCCTGCCATCTGTACAAGATAAACAGTCGATTAAGACCGGGATTAAATGATGCGTTTAACCACTCCTCTGGTGTGACAATAAAAATCTTAAAACATAATCGTCACTGATTAAAAGAGTCGGCTTTAAAAAGTGATTAAATATTGTCTCTGAATTAAGAAACGACACTCGAAAAACATCCACTTTTATAAAAAAAAACTATTTTTTTAGATTGAGCGTGATTAAATTGAATAGTATGCAGAAATATTAATATAAATATCAATATTAATTAAATATTAATATTAATTAAATATTAATATTAATTAAATATTAATATTAATAATTTTATATTTTACAAAATAATTTTATTTTTTTTATTTTATTGCATTTTTGGATAATTAATTTGTATGTGATAAATTTTATATTACAGTCAACTCTATGAATAGTGCCACTAAAACTCTACGAATAGTGCCACTTTTCTTTTGTTCTCACTCGAGCGTTCATTCTTTCCTTTATTTCCTTTTTTCTTTTCTTTCCTTTGTTTACTTTGTTTCCTTTGTGTATATCTGCGGCACTATTCGCAGAGATGACTGTAATATTTTTAAACATGTATTTAATATATATTTATTTTCCAACGTATTTTAACATCTTTTTGCTCCAATTGTCATTTATATTCTGTCATTTAGTTCATCTTGTCATTTAGTTTCTGTTTTATCGATTTATTATTACGCATCATTTTCATTTTTACTTTAAAAAAAATTCAAAGAAAGCTTTGCCGTACTTTTGAACAAATAAAAATTCATTGCTTCAGAGGGGGAAAAAAACAAAAATTAGCGCAGTTTTTAAATTCTTGGTAAAGAATCAAAGTCAAATAATTCGGACAATTGGAAGATGAAATTAAAGATATGACAAAATTGAAAGTTGGAACAAACGATACATTGGTAAATTCAAACAATAATTTTTATAACGCACCTAAATTGTTCATGGCAAAATTTATTTAAATTACTTCAAATAAATTTAGATAAGAAAGAAAAAACAGAACTTCCTTTCTGAGGGAGCAATATTTTAATAATTCGAAATTTAAAACTGTACAAAATACTTGAAAATTCGAGAAAGTGAAAATGAATAAAAATTTAATAAAATAAAAATAACTGACAATTGTGGCAAAAAGATTTGATATACTGATTGATTATATTTGATGTATATTTGATTTTGTCATATACAATTTTTTAGAAGAAAATAAAATTTAGGTAAAAGCTTATTGTGATTTCTGCGTAATTTCAAATTACAATGATTAATTATATTAAATTTCATATTCAATTAAAAATCAAAATTTTATTTCACTATTTACTTTTTTAATTATATCCGTTTTTTGAGAGGGTATAAATTACAGTCATTAGAGGTGACCGTTTTATATTTAAATCTCATACATTTAACGAAAAGATATTACACTTCATCTAGATAAGAAAGGTCGACTCGTTAACATAACTTCCAATTTTAAGATACGCCTCCTTGGTATTTTTACTTTTCCCACAGTATTCTTAAACCCTTTTGATACAAAAAATAAAAAAGACAAGATTTCGAATAAAGACGCACTGAAATAGAAAATAATAAATTGATTGATAATTTCCTCTCTTCGTTAGAAAATAATAAAGTAAAAATAAAGTTTTGTTATTTTCATAACATTGGAACAATAACGTTTGTAACAGTTACAAAATGTTTGTAACATTTGCACAATGTTTGCAACATTTGCACAATGTTTGCAACATTTGTACAATGTTAAATCACAAGTTCCAAATTCGAATACAAATAAAAAATACAAATTGAATACAAATTTCGTCCAATTAATTAAAAAATACATCGTTAAGAATAAACTCTTAGGCAAAATTGAGATTAAAAGAGATATAAGTTTTAATTTCATTCGATTGCGATTATTGCGAATGCAAATCAATACCTAAACTTGGAAAAGTCACGGAATGATAATCATTGAAGAAAACATTTGAAAAAGTATCAAGTATCTCTAGAATGAAGATTGACAGGGCAAAGAAAACTAAATCTTGATTATTTATCCACTATAGTTGAAGGAATTGCTATTGTTGGTTTTAACAAGGGTAAAACTTTCATTGTCGAAGCAGGAGTTTCCTTAGAATGGAACACAAAACAGCAGAAAATAGAAATTGTATTTACTCTGCGACAATAAAGGATTCGAGGATCTAAAAAAGGACTGTTCTCATTAAAGCTAGATTTCTCGAGAAATCTTTTTACGAATTCATTCAATTATTTTTGTTTACTGTCTGGAACAAGTCTTACATTAAATTTAAAGTTTCCAACATTTTTTTGAATTCTCTTTCATTTATAAAAAAATAATCAACTAAATTTTGCATTGTCATTCGCTTCTAATTATTAAATTATAATAATATTCAATTGTGTAGTTTCATAATTTTTATTTTTTTAATTCATCAATTCTTCAATATTTCTCGGATTGTGTTTTTAATTGGTTTCGTGGTGAACAATGTCATTTGTATTTAGATTTTCTTCAAGGATAAATCCATTACTCACAAGACTTGAAGTATATTATTTTTCAATAGTAAATTTATGTGAGGAACGAGTTGCCACTTCTAGGCTACAAATGAAGGTAATTATTGTGCAACGAATTCCTGCGTAGGTTGCAATTTAGATCTGATTTCTTTCCGATATTTCATTTAATTAGGCAAGAAAATATCTCCAATGTTACAGTTAATTATACGAATCAATTATTGCAAATCCAGCTCTAATTGGATTAATTGTTTTTAAAGGCAAAAGAAATTAAGCTTAAGTACCGGACATATTAATTCTTCAATTTATTTTTGGACGTTCTAACCCGTATTGTGAACTTTTTAATTTCAAGACTTTATCTCGACTTTAATTATATAGTCATTATACACTATGATGTAAAATGGTTTAAAATAATTTATAAATTAATCTTCAAAATTGTTCTCGAATTAATCTTGAATTGATCTTGAATTAATCTTGAATTAGTCTTGAATTAATCTTCAATTAGTCTTGAATTAATCTTGATCGTTATTGAATTAATCTTGATCGTTATTGAATTATCGTTGAAAACATTATCAATCAAAATTATATCAGATCAATTTTAGTGATTGGTTACAACACATGATTACAATGCTATAATTATAAATTGAGTACTTCAATTATAATTGAATCATTAAATTGTATAATAGAATTATACGCATAAAATATTCTCCTAGAATATCGAAACGCTTCGCTGGAAGCATATTTATTTACATATATTTCGCCACAAAACAATTAAAACTGTAATTATTTTTATGGTCATTTTTTTGCAACTTTTACTTATTTTTGAGAAAGTTTTACCTACACGGAAAGAAATATCTAGTTATTTTAGCATAAAGCGTCCCGGACTATTGTCGCATCCCCACTCGCATACTAATAAGGTAAGCCCGCATCTTCTTTTAGCGTGAGACCACTCTATTTTAGGATGGGCCCTTGCTTTAGTAGCATGCGCGCTGACTATATTAGTATGAGAGTGGAGATGCAATAAAGGTACTGGTCCGCTTCATGCTAGAAAAGCTAGATCTTTCTCTCCGTGTGCTCTTGAAGTTTTTTTTGCGAGTATAAACCAAATTTCGATGGTATTTATGAATTAAATTATGCAATTATGATCGTAATCGTGAATTACAGTATTTATAATCTCAATTATGAATTAAACTAGTTATGATTGTAATTATTAATTAAATTTATTATGATAGCAATCGCAAATTTAAAAAATTATGATTGCAATTATGAATTAAATTAGTTATGATAGTAATTATTAATTAAAATTATTATGATAGCAATCGAAAATTTAAAAAATTATGATTGCAATTATTAATTAAAATAATTATGATTACAATATTGCATGAAAGTAGTTATTATGATTGCAATTATGCGAATCAAATTATAATCAAGAATAGAATTTTGAATTAAAATAATTATAATTGCAATTATGAATTGAATTACAATGAAGATTACAAATTATAAAAATTATGATTGCTTTATGAATCAAATTATAATAAAGATTAAAATTTTGAACTAAAGTAATTATGATTGCAATTATGATTGCAATTATGATTGCAATTGTGAATGAAATTGTAATGAAGATTATAATTATGAATTGAAGAAATTATGAACTAAAGCAATTATGAATTAAATCAATTATTTGATTATTATATTATTATTTATATGAATCTAATTACAATTACAATTATATGAATCTAATTATAATGAAGATTACAATTACAAATTAAAACCTTTAAAATTGCATTTTACTTATAATTTTGATTATCAATATAGTAATATAATTAAATAAAATTACTGACCATCGCAGAATGTGGTGTGCTATCGTCACTATCCTCACTGGTTGTAGTATTATTGTTTTCCGGGAGAGCGGGATTTTGCATAGCGGGTGGACTTGCTTGTGCAGAACCCCGATGGTACATTTGTTGTTGCTGCTGCTGTTGCTGTTGCTGTTGAAGTTGTTGTTGTTGTTGGGAATGCATATACTGCATGTGCTGCATTTGTGCTTGTTGCTGCTGCTGCTGCTGTTGTTGTTGTTGCTGCTGCTGATGATTATGCTGCTGTTGCAACAAAAGCAGCTGCTGACTACTGTGTTGTTGTCCCGGAGAACTCATTGTCGAATATGACCCTTGAGGACTGTTGTAAGCCGAACTATAAAACAAAACAATAACCCAAAATGTTAATTCTTCAATCAACAATCACCCCCTTCGTTAGTCATTATTCTCCATTTCGAATTTTTCAAATTCGATCCTTCAAATTCGAAACTTCAAAATCGAAACTTCAAAATCAAAACTTCAAATTCGATTCTTCAAATTCGAAACTTCAAATTCGGCATTTCAAATTTGATACTTCAAATTCGGTACTTCAAATTCGATACTTTTAATTCAGTATACTTCAAATTTTATACTTCAAATTCGATACTTCAAATTCGATTCTTCAGATTCGAAACTTTGAATTTGATACTTCAAATTCGATACCTCAAATTTGATATTTTAAATTCGGTACTTCAAATTCGATTCATCAAATTCAAAACTTCGAATTCGAAACTTTAAATTTGCTATTTTAAATTTGATTCTTCAAATTAGAAACTTCAAATTCGAAACTTCAAATTTGATACTTCAAATTCGATACTTCAAATTCGATTCTTCAGATTCGAAACTTTAAATTCGATACCTACTTTAAATTCGGTACTTCAAATTCGATTCTTCAAATTCGAAACTTCAAATACGATTCTTCAAATTCAAAACTTCAAATTCGAAACTTCAAATTTGATGCTTCAAATTCTATATGTACTTCAAATTTTCTACATTACATTTGGTACTTTAAATTTTCTACTTCAAATTCGACGCTGGTAAAAATTCCAGTCGTTCAATATAAAAGTTTCATAGCTCCAGTCACCTAAATTTTTCCATACTGGTTTATAATTTTCATCGGATCGCTTATTGTAATTATTACAAAATTTTTTGGTAATTTTTCCAGGCTAATCGTTGAAACGATATATTATAATATGTATTATACATTATAATCAAGTATTGTAGAACAAGAACTAATCTAATTTAAACAAGAACTAATTTATTTACAATAAATTTAATCATCCATGAAGAGTAATTTTGGCGAGTCTTGTTTGTTATAAAGGAAATGCCTTTCACGTGGCTTTCAACTAGGTTTTGATAGACTGCGACACCAATTTCTGTTATCTATTCGCGAAATTCGCAAATACTTGGAGACTACGATAATTTTCAAGGAACAAGAAGGGGCAGGTGGGGAAGGAAGGGACGAAGGTACATCCACTACCCGAATGCTATTTTAACACAAATTGGATAACTTTTGAGATATGGCCGCCGCTGCGTCAGCGTCGGAGGATTTACGGCCTACTCTACATCAACCTCGTCCTCCCCCTAACCCACCCAAGCCCCCTTTTATCCCCCTTTCTCTTCATCATTCCACCTCTCTTTTCGCCCCTAAACACCCCCAAATACCCCCGAGCCAACCCAGACGACTTTCGCGTTCGCAAACGATCCAAAATCAAATTTACCTGCCGATAAATTTTCCCCGAGCTTTTCTCCAATTTTTTTTTATTTTCCACTCTTTTATCCTTGCTTTTCGACTGCATTCGATGTGAAAACTCGGAATAATAGTTTGACGACAATAAGGACAAAAAAATTTGATATTTGATTTGTTGGACTAATATTTGTGATGCAAATTTTAATTTTATTTATTGAGTCCATTTTGCACCGGAGAAAACGAGAGAGAGCTTTTGTTAAAATATAAATTTTTGTTCTCCCTGTCAAGTGATTTAATGTAAAGTTGAAGTGAAATATATTCGAGTCGTTGAAAAATGGTGTTTTATACATCATATTTTAGTTAAAATGCTAGGATTTTAGAGCTCAAGATATTATTTAAAATGGGGATTACTTTCGTTTCGTGTTATTTTAAAATAAAAATCAAAACTGTTCATCTTGAGTATACTTTATTATCATAATCTACAAATAATATATATTTTTTATTAATCGTATTGTTAATATTGTTATGATCGGATTGTTAATTGTTATGATCGGATTGTTAATTGTTATGATCGGATTGTTAATTGTTATGAGCGGATTGTTAATTGTTGTGATCGGATTGTTAATTTACACATGATCATAATCCACAAACGTGATTTATATTTTGAAAGAAAATTTCACCATTATAGTATATTATTGCAATTAAAAGCAATTCAAAAAGCACAAAATAATAGTACTACAAATTTAAAAAGTTTCCTCAAAAAGGAAGCAAAATAAATTTAAAAAAGTGATCTATAAAGCACTTTTTTACTAATTGAGCCAATTATCTCTAGAAATTTCACGAGCACAATTTTTTTCAATTTATTTAAAGAACTGCAAGTTGTGTATAACGAAAAATAGAATCTCATTAGAAAAGTATCATCCTTTAGCTTAATAAATTCAAGGAAATCCTTTTAATTAAAAACTGATCTCGAAGTCCCAGCAGAAAAAATGTAATTTCACGCTCTCTAAAAGAAGAAAAAAAAGTCCTTAAAAATTGTAATTAATTTTTTCCTTCTAATGACGAGTGGTAGAGAATTTTAAAATCCAAGAATGAGCCAAGTATAAAATACCATATAAAATTAATAATTAGTGATAACAAGCGGAATGTTAAGGCTCAAATTTACAAAGAGATGGCCACTTAATAATTTTCTTTTTAGCTTTTGCAAACTAAAAAAGATTGGGATTTCAATTAGGAGTCAAAAAAGGATTAAAAAAAGAGACGCGTGCGATTTAGTCGAAACACGCGAGGCGCCTGTTGCTATCGTGCAGATAATAAGCTTAGAAAGACGTTTCGGGACATCATTAATGTTCACCACGCCGCATCATCAGGGCCGCATTAATTTTAATCGAACGCCTAAAACGAAACGATTTTTTTTATTTTCTGTTCAAGTAAATAGCAGCCGTGAATTTGATAACGAAATTTCAATTATCGTCTTCATCTTTAGTTCTGCTTTAATTTTAAACGAGAAATTTGACAGTTAACAAAAATGTTTGACAGTGAAAAAAATATTTGACAGTTAAAAAAATATTTGACAATTAAAAAAGAAATATTTTACAGGGTTGCTACATCAGTCAAATTTTAAATTTCCATGACTTCTCCAAGTTTTCCAGGACTATTTTTAAGATATTTCCAGGTCAACTTTTACAAAAATTTAATGTTTTAATCTAACATAAAATTATTAATTTTTTTGTTTTATTGTAGTCCTTACATAAGTAAAAAATGTATTTGTTATTAATTAATTTATATTAATATTTTATTATCCACATAATTATCCATATTCCATTATCCATATAATTTACATTATATGGATTTAAAATTGTTTTTATTGTCCTAAAAACAATATTTCACAAAAAATATTGCTTAAACTACGTAAAAAAAACACTGTATTTGAAATTTTCAAATAAATAAAATACAATAAAATGAAATTTTTTCTTATAAGAAAAAAACAGAGAATAAATTCAATTTGGTAGATGGACTTTCAAAAACATATATTAACGAAGTATAAAACTAATGAATCTGTATTAAATGAAAAGCTTTGACAAAACAACTTAATTTTATTATACCGCGAATTTTCAAATCATATAAGTTTAAATAAATGCGATTTATTAATACTTTGTAACAGAGAAAATTAAAAAAAATATTACAAGGAATAATATTACTTTATTTTTAAAATTCCATGACAATTTCAAGTTTTCCAGGCCCTTTTCTGGAAATCCATGACTTTTCCAGGTTTTCCAGGGCCTGTAGCAACTCTTTTCGTAACTTACTTTTTAATAACTTTGTAATAACTTTTTTTTAATTGTAAAATTTTTACAATTAAAAAAATATTTGAAAGTTACAAAAATAAAAAATTGACAGTAAATGACAATATTTAATTTAAGTATTGAATTACTGCGATAATAAATTTATCATTTTCTATTAAAGCAAATTGAGAGGGTAAATATAAGCACATAGTTTAAACTTTTGAAAAACTTTAGATTCCGGTCAGAAAAATGTTTGATTAAATCAAACGAAATACGAATTTTTAATATAAAAAGCCGATATTTCAATAGCGATAAAATTTAAATATCGAATGTATCCAAAATTAAAAAAACGTTACTAAAGATATCGAGAACTTTGTAATTTCAGATGCCTTTAAATTTAAATATTTCCAAACTGAAAACATTAATTTAGCAATGTAAATATTGAAATTTCAAAGCATCAATAAATCTCTCTGCTTTTAAAATTGGAATTGCTGAATATAAAAGTCTCTTGCACGTAATATTGGAAAGCATAAATTCAGAAATTCTATAAAAATGAAGGAGCACTATAAAATATAGATCATTTTCTAGAAGAGATTGAGTTCAAGTACCAATTTAAAGAGAATATAAATTAAAATTGTTATATACGCTCGACACTAATTTACGTCTTTTGAGGTTACAAAGTAGTTCCACTTAAAAGAAACAAGACAGTAGTGTTTAAACATACGATTACAGCAATTTCAATAATATCTCAATTACAATTTCCCTAACCTACATTCTGCCAGCAAAATCATATTGTCGATTCTCTTATAGGATATTCTTACTCTAAATGCGGCTATGCATGCCGTTAGTAACACACACACACACACACACACACATACACATATACACAACTTTAGAAGCAAAGAGTCGTAATTTCCGATAGCAGGTGCACTCGTAACTTTGTGTAGAAAAAAGAAAGGGCCAAAAAGAATAACTTTGTAAAAACGTTTCCTATACACAGGTCCATTAAGATTGTAGAAACAAGACTGAGGTCTGCTTTGAAAATTTATGTTCGAGCTCCTCTTTTAATGTATGTGCCCATGAATAGGAAATTTAGCTTGATAGGATCTTCTCTGCTCCAGAAAGCGATTCTCAATAAAATTTCACTGACAGATCTTCGAAACACAAAGGTTATAACTTTAAAAAAATCGCTGATCATGAGAGCTCTTAAATAAAAATTTACTGCCTCTTGCCTCTCAACTCTTTACGAGTGGATCATAAATTTTATATAGGATTTCAAAGATGATGGCAAATTTTTTATCAGCAAATTTCTATTAATAATTCCCCCTTTTCATTAAACACAATTTATAATTATCTCATTATATATCTTTTCTTCCCATCTTTCAGGAAAGAATCTTTTTTCTTTCAAATTTTCATCTTCAAATTGTCAAACTTTGTTATTTTTATAATAATGTAACTAGTATATGGCTTAAAGGATTGAAATATAGATTGAAAATAAAACAATCGAAAAATCGTGAAAAAAAATCCTTTTTTTAAAATTGAAATTACTTTAAATTGAAATCGAAATTGAAATCGAGATTGAAATCGAGATTGAAATCATTTTAAATCATTTCATTTTTGTCTAATCATTTATGTTTTCAATTCTGTAAGTTATTATTTAAACGATTATTAGATGTAATTAAAATTCGGGGTCTAAAAACTCCTTTCTCATCTTCTGGGAATTTTTTAATTTTTAGTTTCTAATTTACTTAGGCCAGAGCTCTTAATTCTTGAAACGACACACCTCGGGTCTGATTAGAATCCTGCCAGTTTAACCGGTTTTTTTTATTATCGGAAGTGAGCTACATTAATTTCCAAGACTTTTTTACGGCGTCCATTTTTAAATTCGAATGTCAGTCTCCTGAATAGGATTCACACATCTCAAGTCTTGATGAGTCTATTACCACTGATTTGTTATTTAATTAATTTTCTATCAATCATTTTCAAGTATATTTTCGTACTTTGAGAATCCGTATTCTCGAACCTTAAGTATACGAATTTTCGTACTTTTTAGTAAACAAATTTTCGTATTTTGAGTAAACGAATTTTCGTATTTTGAGTAAATGAATTTTCGTACTTTTGAATAAATGAATTTTCGTACTTTTGAGTAAATGAATTTTCGTACTTTTGAGTAAACGAATTTTCGTACTATTGAGTATACGAATTTTCGTACTATTGAGTATACGAATTTTCGTAATTTGAGTATATTTTATTTTTTCTAACTGTAAAGATTTCTAGTTTGAGATTTGCAAATTTAGAAATCTATGCAAAAAAATGAAACAAAGCAAATAATTTAATATATTTTTTAAAAATAAAAAACGTTGCATAAACTCGACTGGTAGTCATTTCAACTCACTTAAGGGCATTTGATGGAAAATGACGTAGGTGGTCACGTGACCCATAAGGCAAATTTTTTCCGCCGTTTTACTCTTAGAATAAAAAACATATCGTTATGAAAATTGGCACACATTCATAAAATATCATCAAAATGGTCTGTCTGGTATTAATTTATTAATAATTTTGTTTAAAAGTTAGTTTGTAAACTTATAAAAATCAACGAAGTGTAACACGTAATTTTAAAAAATAACTTTGAAACTAAATTATTAATAAATTAATACCAGACAGACCATTCTGATGCTATTTTCTAAATGTGTACCAAATTTCATAATGATATGTTTATTATTTTAAGAGTAAAACGGCGGAGAAAATTTGCCTTATGGTTCACGTGACCACCAACGTCATTTTTCATCACATGCCCTTAACACAACAACTATATTTAACAAAACATTTTCATCGTTCTTTAAAACAGAATTTTATAAAAAAAACAATGTTTAAGAATCTCACGAGTCATAATTTTCAACATGAAAGTGAGTCACTCGCTATATGACTCACTATTTACGGTAGTTTACGACAGCCTCCATAAAATTTAATTAAGCTAATTTCAGAGAGGGGGCAACACAAAGTACAAAATAGAGTTTTGTAATGACATAAATTATTTTCTATAATCGAAAGCAGTTTCAATGCAAATTTACAGTATTTTAGTTAAAAGGAGCATAAATATTGTAAAAGAGTTTAATTTGTCCGCTTTTTTTACAATGTGTGTGTTTTTCCTCTGAAAACAAGGTTAAAATGGTTTATTAGATAATTAAGTTTATTCTGGAATTAAGTACGTATAATACAATAAATTTAGACTCAATTATTTCAAAAGGGTTTTTGTCGCGTTTATACTCAATTTGCTTAATGGGAAGCAATTTAAGGCTTTTAAGTCAGTTGAGAATTTCTAGAGAGCAGCTTGTTTCTGACATAATAAAGGCGAGTCCTTACCTAACGCTAATTGGTTGCATAGAGTGTTCCTGCTGTAGGTAAAGCGGTTGTTGATATCCGCCGGGATCCAAACTTAATCCATCTGGCGACTGTTGCATTCCACCACTTGGCATCATCTGCAAAAAATTCATTTAAATCTCATAGTAAAATATCAAAATGTGACATTTTTTTGGATACCCATTTTTTTCAATGCTCGGGAGATTATTAATTAAAAACTCAATTTCCATGAATTTTCAAATCAGTTCAAACTATCTTTACCTTCATTTACTATAGCTTACCCTCATCACTTAATTTTCAACTTTGAATGATTTGTCAATAATTTAACCATCGAAATACAGCAATTGAAAGTAAAAAAAAAGTAAGAAAGTAAAAAAGTAAGAAAAAGGTAAGGGATAAAGAATAAATAATTGAAAATAATATTCAACAATTACACATCTCATATTCGTAATACTTTTTTGCGAAAGTTATTAAATCTGGACACAAAAATTATATAATTGCTCACATGTTTTTCAAACACGATTTCAGTTTCAATCATTTGAATTTTAGAGATAAAGTTTGACAAAAAACGTAGGTGTTTCAAGAAGGCAAATTTTTGATCCTTATCTTTTAAATTTTTATCTTTTTCAAATTTCTTTTCAATCGAAATGTAAAACAAAAAATGTAAATAAGTGTTACTTTCTTTTTTTCTATGCTTTAAATCAACTGAATTAAAGTTGCATCTCAATCTGATTAATTGCACGTTGTGTTTAAAAGTCTTATTGTCGGGGAAAAAAAGGAAATGAAAATAAATGACTGATAAACAAGAGAGTTAAGAAAGGTTTGCAAAAGGCTTTCTAGTGGAAAGGATTCCGCAATTATTTAGCCGTTTTGAGTCATTTATAACCGTTGATAAATTTCTTTTTCCTTGTCTTTTTAAATGAAGATTTATTGGAAGTTGTGGGAGATGAGTGTCAAAACTTTCAAGGGGAGAATCGAGATGAGAAAGTCTCAAGATATTTGAGTCGCACACGTCTCAACTTCTCATCCACCGGTTTTGTAGAGTATTTAAATGCCGTATACAAACATGGACATGTCAGAATGATCTATCGGGCGTTTAACTACTTCCGGGTTGTGGCATTATTCATACTCCATGGCTTATTTTTAGTAGCGTTGCGAGTTGAGAAGTTAAAAGATGAGAAGAATGCATTTCTGTCATTTCAATTGTCCCATCCTCTCACAATTATCAGCAAGGCTACCGCAATAAAAGTTATTATTATGTTATATGGAATACAATAAACTTATTGTTCCTTCCGTTATGTGCGTCAGTTTATCGGGAAAGTGACTGAGAAAGAGATGTATTTAAATATTTTATGCAAATCGCACAAAAGAAGGAAGTATTCGTTTTAGAAAAGAAATTTAAACATTAATGAAAAATATTTAAAGCCGCATGAATTTACATAAATTTGAATAAATAAACGAAAATTTAGAATTTTGCCTTCGCGTTGGAGTTGCAAAAATAGAATTCAAATTGAGCTGTCTGTTTTATAAATTACTTTTAAACAGAGGAGTAGCTGAGAAAATAATACAATAAAAAGTGTTTGATTTTAAGATTGTGTAAACGGAAAACTATTTCTATCCGTGCTTTTTTTTCCTATTAATATCATCGATCAACAAATCTTTGGAATTTTTTGTTTTGAAAATTTATAACAGACTTACAACTTTACAACAGACTTAAAAAATCTTTCGTGATGCATTGGTAGTTTTAGAATTTTGAAGTAAACAAACAAACATAGGTAGAAACAAAAATTAAAAGAAGTAAACAAATAAGCAGACAAATTTAAGAGAAGTAAAAAAAAGTAGAAAAGAAATTTAAAAGAAGCAAAAAATGCAGAAAAGAAATTTAAAAGAAGCCAAAAATGCAGAAAAGAAATTTAAGAGAAGCAAAAAATGAAGAAAAGAAATGTAAAAGAAGCAAAAACAATTAGAAAAGAATCGGATTTCAATTTATTTCAGTACAAGAAAATTAATGTCTTTTAAATTCTTCATTCTTTTAAATTCTTTCATTCCTTTTTACTGATTATTCTTGTATTATTTTGAGTTTGAAAGTAATCAAATTATTAAAAGTTTGCAGCTTGAGTAAATGAAAAGAAATTAATTAAAGAAGAAAAATTGCAAGAACATTGCAAAAATAAAAGTAGAAGAAAAACAATTGTAGTAGAGTGTAATGAAATAGGATTGAAATGAGTATTTTCACAAAAAGAAGTTAATGAAACAGAAATTAATTAGATTTTCCCGTCTCGCTTTATTAATTATAAGGATTCTAATGTAATGACAATGATTCAAGGAATAATTTAATATGGAAAATGACTTTCGCTATAGTTCTCTCAACTTATATTGCTTTCGAGATTGTTTGAATATTCATTATTCATGAAACATTAATTCGGAGTCATAATAATACCGGAATAACCATTAAGTTATATAATAAATCGAATGCAACTCTAGTGGCGTTGGAATTTTCCTTTATTGCATTTTAGAGACAATTAGTAATTATTTTAGTTATATTTCAACTTGATGAATTATCCTCCGACAGAATTCATATTAAGCAGAGATAATTGATAATTATCAGATTTTAACTGTACAATTAAATGTGGGGGCAAAAAGTTAGATTTAGTATATATTCTACCACAATAGCTGTATATATACATTATTCTAATCGACAGTTCTTTTAAATTAATTTAAATGGTCTGTGCCAATTTTGGCACAAGTTATTAAAAAATTGGTGTTGACTACTATTTTTAATAGTTGAATTAATGATTAATGGGTTTGTGTGCAAATATACCTGTGATTGATAAGCGTGCATTGGGTCGTGCTGTTGATGATGTTGCTGCTGTTGTTGATGCGAATGCGTGTGGATCGAAGGGATGTCAAAATCCTCATCGCCAAAACTGGGTGTGTGAAAAGTCTGCAACGTGAAAACGAAAAATTGCTCTTAAGACAAAAGTGCGTGCGAACATCGATATATACAATATCAACTACTTAAAATACACAACTATTTATGAAAAAAACAGCATTAACAGTAAACATTTAACATTTAAAAATCAGTTTTTATAGATCAAATTTTCCTATAGATCAGATTTTCATCGATCAAACTTTTAAAGTTCAAAGTTTCATTGTTCAAACTTTTATAGATCAAGTTTTCATCGATCAATTTTATAATGATCAGATTTTCATTGATCAAACTTGTAAAGATCAAAGTTTCATCGATTAAACTTACAATGATCAAATTTTCATTTATCAAACTTGCAAAGATCAAAGTTTCATCGTTCAAACTTTTATAGATCAAGTTTTCATCGATTAAACTTACAATGATCAGATTTTCATCATCCAAATTTTTATAGATCAAGTTTTCATCGACCAAACTTACAATGATCAGATTTTCATCGATTAAACTTTTATAGATCAAGTTTTCATCGATCAAAGTTTCAATGATCAAATTTTCATCGATCAAATTTCCAAAGATCAGATTTTCATCAATCAAACTTTTAAAGATCAAATGTTAATCGACTAAACTTCCATAGCTCAGATTTCCATAGATCAAACTTTGATAGATCAAATTTCCATAGATCAGACCTTGATATAGATCAGATTTTCATTGATCTATTTGTCATAGATAAAGTTCTTATAGATCAGATTTCCAAAAATGATCATCTTTTTTCTTAATCAGATTCTCTTAGATTCGATTTTTATAAATTAGGTTTTCATGGATCAGACTTTCATAGATCAGATTTTTATATACAGATTAGATTTCCATAGATTAGATACTGATCGATAGATAGTGATCGATAGATGGTTCTTAACAGCGATATTTAAATTTTTTCTGCTCTTTATATAAACAAAAGCCTTACAGATTTGGTTTTTACAAATTAAAATTTTTTATAGTTCTCTCTCGTATAACTATTTCAATTTAAAAGTACATCAAAAGAGTTGCGAATTAAATTAAAAAATGCGAATTAAAAAATATTTTCCATTGAAAGAATTTTAATTAAATCCATCCAGATTTGAAACAATTCAAAGTTACTTTTTCTGGAATTCGTTTTAATTAAATATAGTTGGATGGAAAATTAATTAAAAATAAATGAGAAACATTGTTTCATATTTATAAAATGACGTTTAATTTAATTTTCAAAATGTATTTATTCACAGACTGAAATTAAATTGCACCTTGTCAGTCACTTTTGTACCACTTCAATACTTTCCGGTAAATGCAGAAATTATTGATTGAACGTTGCTTTTCATTTTAATAATACATGCACCAGAATATTCACTTTCATTGTAAAAATAATATTTATTAATATTCAGAGTGCAATTTATTGTACAAATTTTAACCAGATATATTATGTATATATTTCTGGGTAAAATTTATTCTAATTTAAATCTGATTCAAAATCTTGTCCAATTTGAAATCTAATTTAAAATCTCGTCTAATTCGGAATATAATCGAATTCAAAATCGTGTCTAATTCGAAATCCACTCTAATTTAAAATCTTATCTAATTCGGAATCTAATCAAATTCAAGACCTTTATCTAATTCTAAATCTTATCTAATTAAACAATAATACACAACTTTTGTATTTTGCATCAAACACAAAAGAAAACTTTTGTTTCTTCATTCAACTTTTTAATCCGCAATAAATTTCTTTTAGCAAAATTTAGGGCTTGTTTTCTCCACCCGTAAAATTAAAAAAAATACACGAAGGAAAAATAATCCTTCTTTTCATAAAAAGTTAAGTTCGGCAAACATTTTAAAATCTCTTGGGGTCCTGATTTAATACAAATATCAAAACAAGTATAAGCTAAGAATGTAATTTAATGGAAGAAGGATAATAAAAAAAGGATAAAAGAACCCAAGATTCTGAGGGTTAGGAAGACGATGAGGGGTTAAGGAGCAAGAGGGGAGGTTAAAAGTTGGAACTAAAGAATCCACCCTCGACGTATATAGACCAGGAAAGGATGATAGATAGCGTTATATCGTCCAAAATCCTTTTAGCAATTTATTCTCTCTCTCGCTCTCTCTTTCCTTCTGTCTCTCTTTCTCTCGTAAAGGGGAGCAAAGGAAAATAAATTTACCATGGTCTCGGTTCGCGATGGTAAGGGGTTGCAAAGTGGGGGAGGGGACAGACCCCGAGAGAGAGAAAGAGGGAGAGAAAGAGAGAGAGAGAGAGAGAGAGAGAGAGAGAGAGGGAATAAAAGTTTTTAAATTGGATTTAATAGCGTCAGGAATTTTCCTTTGAAAGAACCCGAATGCCTATCGATCGCGAGTGCTCGTCTCTGAAACCTCCCCCACGTATTGTCCCTACTTACCCCCGTCGACATTTTCCCCAAACCTGTTCACTATTCTCTGCCAATTTATTTGATGGGTTGTCTCGTAAGACCGCGAATACGGCTAATGTTGCTTTTAAGTGCACTGTATAGATGTAAAACGTTGAAAACGACACGATACTGGAAAATGCAATTAGTCGAGTGTAACGGTTATGCGAATGTGATTCCGAGGTATTGCGCCTTCAGCTTAAGTCAAGATCATTCATAAGTGTGGGAAAGTGTATTGTTTTTTATTAAGTTGAGCGAGCCTTGACGATTGTTCATTTTTTTTGCTATACGTTAAAACAAAACATTAATGAGAAAGTGCCTTTTTTTATCAGTCTATACCACAATTTTATGTAAACAGTAATCAGAGTAAATTGCTTGAGGAATTTTCATGAGGAATATATATTAAATTGCAAAAAAATTTGTTCAACTGGAAGCAAAAAAAATTCTATAGGGAGGAATTGTTAATTTATCCCGGAAAACTGCTTTAGGCGTTCAAAAAATAAAAGAGGGTTGTTAATTATGTATTTATTTCGATTATGAATTTATTTATATAATTTCATTTATTTCGACTTCATTTGTTACGATTTTATTTATTATAATTTCATTTATTTCGACTTTATTTGTTACGATTTTATTTATTATAATTTCATTTATTTCGACTTCATTTGTTACGATTTTATTTGTCACAATTTTATTTATTACGATTTTATTTGTTAAAATTTTATTTATTACGATTTTATTTGTGACGATTTTATTTGTTACAATTTTATTTAATTGTCACGATTTTATTTGTTACAATTTTATTTATTACGATTTTATTTGTTACGATTTTATTTGTTAAGATTTTATTTATTACGATTTTATTTGTGACAATTTTATTTGTTACAATTTTATTCGTCACGATTTTATTTGTTACAATTTTATTTATTACTTTTTTATTTGTTACGATTTTATTTATTATCACCCCATTTATTACAACTATTAATTCAAGGTAAAAATAAAAACATTGATGCATATTTCGGTAATCATAATCATAAATATTAATTTTGACCCAATTACGGTTAATTGTGTGTAATCAAGATTAATTTAGAGATTGGTAATTTTAAAAAAATAATTTAATCCAAACGAGTTAATGATAAATAATTTTCCTTTTGATTAAAGATTAATTTAGTTGAGAAATAATCTTGTAATAACAACAGTTTGTAGAACTAATATTGAGCAAAAGGTATGTGCAAAGGATAATTTGAAAAGGATTATATTCTGTTATATTAGAATTTAGTAGTTATAATATAGAGTTAATTAAATAGAGTAGATTGATATAAATGATACATTTCTGATTTGAAACTATTTTCTAATTAGGAGTTTCGTCTATATGGCTTCTGTGAAATGCTCCTGATCTTTTAATGAATTGAATGTTTCATAAAAATGTAATTTCATTTGAAATAATGTTAGCATTAGTCTCACGAATTCAAAATGGCGTTCCAACGACTTCCTGTTACCCTGAAATTGCGAGTTATTCTACCGTTTATAATACTCACCCCTCTAACTTTCAGTGATGGAATGGTGTGGAACAAATGGAACTAATGCGGTAGAAATCTCGAGAATTGCAATTTTCTAATAAAAATCATACATTTTTTTCTCTCAGAATTCCTGCGAAATTTAATACTTTTTTTAGCAATATTATATTTCTCATAAAATTTCCTTGTGGGAATTCTGTAGAATTCCTACACATTGACATCAATTTTAATAAAAAATAAATTTTAATATTATCAATGGTAAACAAATAAATTTTAATATTATCAATGGTAAAAAAGTAATAGTCTAATTTTAATTCAATTTTTTAAATAAATTGTCCACTTTTAAAAACAGAAAAATTGTCTGATTTTAATCTGTAGAAGAAAAATTACTTTATAATGAAGAAAAAATTGTCTTCCATTGTTTTATAAAAAATACATCTTGATTACTTTTTTATAATAAAAATGAGAATTCTTTTTTTAAATAATGTTCAATTATTTTATAATTTTGTTTACAAGTCATATTTGCAAAAACAATTTACTTTGATGCGAGCGGATCTACTGCATTAGTCAATATTATTGATAATTATTCTGATTATATGAATTATTGGTAACAGTAATTGAGACTTGTGCAAGTTTTCATTTTCTGCTAAAATAATGGGATTAAATTACCGGTAAATTGAAGTTTAAAAATAATTTTCTCTTCAAAGATGTTATCGAGTTACATTTCATAAGTACTATCAGTGCAATAACATGATCGTACAATCTATATAACTGGGACCGGTTTGTCTCCAGCAAGCGGATTATCATTATTGAAGAAAGAAATAAGACAGTGCGTCACGCAACTATGTAAATTAACGATCCAGAAACATGAATCATTGAAATTGATTTTTTTTATGGAAACACTTTCACTGCTTTTCTATCTTTTTTTTTTAATCAATCGTCAAGTGCTTTTGCAAACGAAAATTTAAAACTGAAATTTAATACCACGTCAATAAATTCGAAATAAATAATAAATTTGAATTAATAAAACATAAGTAATAATAAAAGATAAGTAATAAAAATAAAAAATAAAAAATAAGAAATAAAAAATAAGAAATAGAAAGTGAGGAATAAAAAATAAGTAATAAAACAATAGTGAATGACAATAGACAATAAAATTCTACGAGTAAATTGATTCTGAGAAAAAGGCTTGTCATTCATTACTTGGATTGAAATTATTTAATTAAATTACAAATAAGAAGCAAAAGGTGTAAATATGAAGAATGAAAAAGTAGTGAAATAAAGCCGCATCGTCTTGATTTTAATTAAATTTAAATAATAAAGTATATAAAGACTAGAAAACAAAAGAAACTTTCGCGTCGCCGATTCAGAGAACTGTTCTCTTTTAATTAGCTGCTTTTAATTAGCTCTTTTAATTAGCATTTTACAAATTATACACATCGCTTGATTATACTTGGGTATTATAACCCGAAAGGCCACAAGCGTAATTGCTTCAAAAAAAATTTACTATAAAGTGGGGAAATAATTTACATTCCTGTAAAATTGTTCAAATTTTAATAAAGTCCAGGAATTTTCTATTTTCCAATATCGAAAAAAGCATCTTCTATTTTTACTTTAAAAAAAGGGAAATTCTGGTATTGGTAATAACCACATAGTGATATGGAAAATAATGGAATATAATGTAAAAATAATAATGAAGAAAATTAGAGAAAGTCAGAAATCGCACGAATTTAATACCATCTCATTATTGATGAGAATGTAATAGTGGAATCTAATATAAAAATAAAAATAATAAATAATAGAATCTAATATAAAAATAAAAATAATAGAATCTAATATAAAAATAATAAATAATAGAATCTAATATAAAAATAATAAATAATGGAATCTAATATAAAAATAAAAATAATAGAATCTAATATAAAAATAAAAATAATAATAAATAATGGGATCTAATATAAAACAGCGGGAAACAATGGAATGTAATATAAAGAAAATAGTTGATGAAAAATAATCAGATTTTTTTGACATTGATGTAATAAATTGAATAGGAGGCAATAATAGAAGAGATTTAGAACTAAAATGCTTGGGGTGTTTAATCGAGTGGTAATTCAAAGCAATAGCAAATCGGAGTCCGTTTAACCATCTGTAGAATTAACGCGGGTTATTTACGGCAAACTATAGAACTCTGCCTCGGATACAATGGCGAATAATAGGTATCAGTGGTATTTACATAAATCTCGAATTTCATTAGTAAATGACATACATGTAATGCCCTCGCTGTATAAATGTATTAATCTTGAACCAAATAGAACAATACAGACAAATGACATTACAAAACGCAAATGGAAATGATATTAACTTCAAACTGCGTCCGAACGATTCGGTATCATTATTATACTAACTATTATAACGTCGTGTTGAACATCGCGCCAAGAACAAGTCATCAGTGCCAAATCATATGTCAATATCTTGTCAAAATTTGCATACACTTCAAATTTATTAGCTTTCCTATTATTCATATCGTTATTGCTTAAATTGCCTATGAAAAGAAATCAGGTGGCAATTAATTCGGAAGTCATAAACTCATCGAAGTTATGTACAAATTAATTACTAGCATGTTAATTATTACATTATTACCTAGGTTAATTTCAACAGTTATTTATACTCATTTTGTAAAATTATTTAAATTCAATTTGAATAATTATTTATACTCATTTTGTATAATTATTTAAATTCAATTTGAATAATTATTTAAAAATGAATTGAATAATTATTTAAAATGGATTGAATAATTATTTATACTCATTTTTTATAATTATTTAAATTCAATTTGAATAATTATTTAAAAATGAATTGAATAATTATTTAAAATGGATTGAATGATTATTTATACTCATTTTGTATAATTATTTAAATTCAATTTGAATAATTATTTAAAAATGAATTGAATAATTATTTAAAATGGATTGAATAATTATTTA